>BPLR01014051.1:0-46008 GCA_021605095.1 Caerostris extrusa
CGAATTTATCTTAAAACAAACCAATATATAAATCCGCTCAGAAAAGGTTTTAATCAGGTGGTGGGCTCGATTTTGTATTCGTTAGGGAGTCTGTTCCTGTTGCAGTTTTCAGAAACGAGAAGATTCGATGGCGATTGTAGCAGTATGTGTAAAACATCTCGCATAGATAGTCAAACTGAATAGTTGAAGATTTTTATAAGTGTAAAATGTTTCCCCAAAGTCCCTCTCATTCACCGTCGGTGGGTTATTTTGTGGAACATGTGCCCATTGCATCCTGTAATTTGATATAATTTGTGCTTACAGGAAATTTAAGGGATGGTAGATAATATTTAAAGATAAGTTATTTGACATTGTTATATATGAATGTAAGTAACATGTTTAAACACCCAGGAATGGTATAAAAAATAAATGAATTAGTTATTTTCTTTTTTTTTATATATTCACTTATTCTGAATAACTTTTTACAAAGGTACTGAATACAGCATTTGTATTCATATCCGCTAGAAAATGGTCTTCACTCACATTCAAAGAATATAAAAAATGAAAAATGCTTCATAAAGTGCTCTAAACATTTTCAGTTAACTATGAATATCTTGCTACACGGAAGTGTCTTTTTATCGTTTATCGTCTGAAGACTGGATATCTAGATTATTTCTCAAGCTAATGTCATGAGCTAATTTCCATGCAACTGAAAAACACGGTTGTTTCGTTGGAGCAATCTGGAAAATTTTGCAACAGTGTAGTTTAGAAGTGAAAAAAAAAAAAAACGTTTAAATGCCTACAGTAGCGAGAATAGCAAATGTTTTGAGAAAAATTTGCAGTCAGCCGGAACATCTTAAAATGCTTTGGTTAAAACTTCTATTCCAATCTGTTATTAAAAGTGGCCTTAATGGTAGTAACAATCAGTCTTCCCAAACAGAAACCTGCCCTGCTCGAAGCCAAGTAATTTGCTTAGTGCTCGGCGATGTTCAAACCGAGAAGGGTCTTTAAACTTTTGTTTAAAAAGCCCGCTAGCCGCTTTTCAAAACTCAGGTGGGGAAATCCCAGAACACAGTAAAAACCGAAACTTTTTCAAAAAAAAAATTTAAAAATGTTTAGAAGAATTTTTTTTTTTTGAAAAATTATCTCCTATATATATAGATAGAGAAAAAAATATCTATCGTTATATTTTCTAAAAAATATATAGTATGTAGTATATAGTACGTGTCGATATATAATTGAAAACGTATAAATTTTAAATAAAATAGAATAAAAAATAAATTTCAAAAAATTACGATAAAAATTATTATGATTCCCGAAAATATCCAATGAAAATAAAAATTTCAATGAAAATTTAAAAATTGAGGTGAAAATAAAAAGTGATAAAAATTACGATAAAATTGTAATTTTATATAAACGATGTAATGATACACCGCATATGCAAAATCAAACGTGTTCTACAAATATGCCACATATACAGTACCCTTCTTAAATGCTAATTTCCGCCTTTCCTGAAAGCACAATCAAAAGTAGTTTATTTGCTACATTCTCCAACAAATCAACAGAAATATTTTATTTAGGAAGATTAGAAAAGGCTTCATCCATATTTTTTGCACTTCTCATTCTCCTTTTCTCTAATAAGGTACTCAATGAAAAATACGTGGAAAGACACCAAAAAGACTGAACTTAATGAATTATGATTCAACCCCACCTTGAGACTTTCCAAAGTCTTTCCCAAATGTGTGTGTGTGAAGGGGAGGGCTATTTATGAACTTGATAAAAAACATGTCAAAGTGTGGAAAAAAAGGTGACGTTATTGTTTTTGAAAACGAAAGTTCAGCAGAGGTTACTGATTGATGTTGTTTTTTGGATATCTTTCGTTCTATTTGAATAAATATTCAATGTTATTCATTTATTGAAGAAAGCACTTTTTTAATTGCATACCAGTAGAACTCAGGATCGCATAGATGCAGCCTACGAATGAATGTTGACCGTATTCGCAAACATCATCCATCGGTGGACTATCTATCCATCGGTGGACATCATCCATCG
Source organism: Caerostris extrusa (assembly GCA_021605095.1). Taxonomy (NCBI): domain Eukaryota; kingdom Metazoa; phylum Arthropoda; class Arachnida; order Araneae; family Araneidae; genus Caerostris; species Caerostris extrusa. Next base: position 2,032 of record BPLR01014051.1, read on the forward strand.
GTGTGACATGCATAAAAAAACAAAAACATGAAGCCCACTTATGTTCATAGAAAAAAAAATGCATCTTGCATAAGATCCAGTGTAATCTCGTGAAGCCTATCTCAGAGGACTGCTTGGCAACAATTATTGACATTTGAAAAGCATCACACAGCAAAAAATGGAGCTTAGTCTGTTACATTTTACTGATTCAGTTGTTTTATTGGTTTTTGAAAACCAAAAGATTAAATATATTTGAATATTCAAATCTTTGTCTTTCGTGAAGTTCGAGTTTTGATTTATTTGCTAAATACCATCTCGCGTGAAAGATGCGTTCAGTGTCTGCTGCACCGTAACTTCGCACTCGTCTCTCGGAAGAGAACGGACGCAGTTCTTTTTTAATCTCATGATAAGATAACAAACAGCCTTTCATACCTGACGCCTCGATGCAGGAAACAATGCTCGAAACGGTTCGGGAAATCAATTTCTTTGAATCCCACCTCGCTGCACTGTACGTGACGGGAATATTCCTCACACAGGTCGTAAATTTGTTTTTGGATGAACATCCTTTCAAGTGAATTGGGAAAGCAGCTTAGAATTCCACAGGTATACCCTACCGTAAATTTTATAAGGAACGAATAATTTTTGGCCATTTTTTTTCTTTTCATTGTACAAGAACTAACAATATGATTTCAATTAGGGGAAAAATATGCGGATAATTTCTATAGTTTTTGGGAGGGTATATTGTGTGATAATCATAAATCCTGAACATACTTTTCCTTACAAATGTAAAGGAAATTGAAAGATTTATTGATAACTGCTTTCTAGGAAGAACAGTTAAAAATAATTATTAAGAAATTTTTGTCTCCAATTATTGTAGCGGTTTATTAGGAAAATTCTTAGTCTTTATATAGTTATAATTTTCATATCTACTGTTTAAGATTTTAAAAATAATTGAAATAAATCAAATGTTAAACTTTTTTTCAATACAATATATAGACAAATCTCTAAAATATTAGTCGAAAAATATTAAAAAAAATAATAGCTTTTTTCAATATAAACGCAATTTTCTTCAGAAGTTGGTATCGCCCACTTTGAAAGCCATTCAATTAGAGGAAGCCAAATTTTAAATAATTTCTACATTTTGAAATTTTCAATAATAATAATTTATAAAACTTTTGACAACTAATGCTTATCATAAGCAATTGAATAAGAATTATTGCATATATATATATATATATATATATATATTACGTAGCAAGCATGGCAGCTGCTGCAAATTGTAGTAGATAGTCAAGTGAATTTAGTTAATACATGAATAAGCAGAAGTCTTTTATTTAATTTTATTAACATGCTTTAAAAATTCTAGTTACGGGAGGCGACGGAGAAAGAAAAGCGCACGTCCAAGAACTGCGAAAATTGTAAAGCGTCTGGCTGTCAGAGCGAATGAAATCAAGAACAAATCATTATGATTTGTATCTTGCGGATCCTGAAAGGTTAAGGCAACATAAACAGAAATGTTAAGCAGCGTTATAGACGGGGTTGTTGTGAGAAAATTTTAACTCAAGGCTAATAGGGATTAGCGTAGTAATTAAACCCGTTAATTGTTGGTTTGGAATTCCAGGAAAACAAAAATAGGTCTTATTACAGAATATCTATCTTTTTCTGGAAGAAGCTGGCGTACAGCTCTTGAAGTGCAAGTCAGACTAGACTCCCTGCAATACGGAGAGGATTCTACGATGGGTTCTAAATGATTCACAGGTGAAATTACAGCATTTCCGCAATATACCATAATTTAATGGTGTAGATTTGAATAATACAAAGTACAACATAATAATTTTATAGAAATTCATCCGACCCACTCGAATACATAATGAATACTAGCGATCAATCATCACGACAGTTCTCCCATTACCCCAACAAAGGAAAGAAGTCGTGTTGGTTACCTTGCAGAGTAGGCCATTATGACGTACTCCCCATTCAATTGGTCTCTAGGAGCTTTACGTACCCCCCTCCCCCAAAGAGAGCAAGCACGCTTTTAGAGGGAATTGTGGAACCCACTTATAGTAAGCATCCATAAAGTCCGTGAGTTGTAGATGAGTTATGTAGAGACCTACTACATTACATTTCGGTATAACATAATAAAATATGTGTCGCGCCATTAACAAGGAAACAGGATGGCATAATGAAACAAAGTAGTATGACGTAAAATATAACAATTTAAATTATAGAAAGCATTATTATTCTCTTATAAAAGTAAACAGGAGCAATATGACATAAAAATTGGAATAGAAATTCACACTAAATTTCAATATAAATGTAGTTCAAGAAAGTTCATGGAATATCTATAAAATATCCTTAGATAATTGCATATTCTTTTAATAAAATATGGAAAATGCAACCATACAACTGTAGAATTTATAAAATTAAAATTATACAATAACAGGAGAAAATTATGAAAGTGATAAAGAACAATACATATACAAATAATTCATTCACTATTTAATTTTTGTTTTCTGGCCTTTGAGGTAACTCATTAGGATTTTAGAAACACGCACACAAGGCACTTCGTGTTCACTTAACATTTTGGATATCTGAAAACTTTAAAATACACTAGGAAAGCGAACAGATTAAGAATAAGAGTACATATATTTTAGAGGAATCTTGGAAGAAGGACGACACCTTAATATAGAAAACTTAAAAGATGATGACGATAAAGAAAATTTATAATAGAAAAAATTTGCACAGAAACATATGACAGAAGACAAGAAAAATGAAATTAGGAGCTTTTCATGAAGCTTGAACACACAGAGAAGAAACAGAGGACACCGATGAGAAAAATACAGATGGAATTGCAGAAGCATAAAGACAAAAATTCGAGACACTAAACGACAAAAACCGAAGTCTTCCCGAAACTAGACCCAACCTCCAATTAAAATACTTAATAATAATAATCACGAAATTTTTTATTTAAATTTTTTCAAGCGTTACAACCAAGTGAATTTAGACGATAAATAAATGGGCGGATTCTTATTAACATTTTAAAGAGTTGGCTTCCCGCAAAGGGGGAGGAAAAAAACCCACATGGCCAAGAGTTTTGAAAATTGTAAAGCCTCTGGCAGCAACAGCGAATGCATTAAAAATAAATCATTCAAAGTGTTCTGATTAGTATCTTGCAGGCCTGGGAAATGAAGAATCGGGGTGAGTTCACGAAAAAAAAAAAAAAAAAAAAAAGTTTAAAGCAGTGATTAATTATAAAAGATAATCATGAAATAATGTGAAACTCAAGGTTAATAGGTATTAGCGCAGTAACTGAATTTATTAATCGCAGGTCTGGAATTTTGGAACCGCAAGACGGGTGCTATTAACCATACACACACACGCACACACACACACGCACACACACACACACACACACACACACACATATATATATATATATACAGATAGATTTACAGATTATTTGTTATTTGACGGGTTTTTGGGACAAACTTTGTGAGGTGGTGCAGCTTACTAAAACATATCTTTTTTATAGGAATGTATGGTCGGAAATGATGCTGCCACAGATGAGTGAGGTACGAACACAATAGATGAGACAAACGAAAAACCTTGTTTATTCACAAAATCATTGTAAAAGTGCTTCTTTGATTCATTGTTCATAACAAATACTCCCAAGCAAAAAAAATTAGACAAAAGAAAAACATTGATTATTTACAAAATCATTACAATGATTACAAAGTACTTCTTTTCATTCATTGTTTACAATTAATACTTAAAATTGTGACTTCCATCGGTAAACATGTTAGGTAACATTGAAGAAGTGATTGGCCAAGCATTTTATAAACATTTTAAAAATTTGTGTTCTTTTTTATCTTCCAAGCAGTTCTAGCCGTTCACCCTTTTGATACTAATGATTACGTTGCTGTAGTTTTTGGCCTTTCGGATCTCTCTCTCTCTCTTTTTTTAAATAATGTTTATTATTTTAGTTTTAAAGGAGAATCATAAACTAAACAATGCATTTATTTGTATTGATTTGCATTTATAAAGAACAAACTACATAAACTAACTTTGATAAATTAGTGATTTAACGTACTTTGATTGTATGGCTTTCATTTTTCTTTGTATTGAAAGATTACATAAAATATTTTACAAACATATTATTATTTATTTGCAGAAAACATATATGATTTTTTTTATGATGATATGATTTCATTTCAAATATTTTCATTTTATTCTTTTTAACAACTTGTTATTGAGAACTGGTAATATGAAGGCGATCACACATGGCATCGACGGCAGTATAATTTAAAACAATTTCAGGCCTGTCATATTTTTTATGGAATTTCCAAAAGAAAATAGTTTTCGGCGAACAACTATAAGACTTTCTTTCTGCTGTTAACGATAAGAAACGAGTAAAAAAATGTTTACTCAACTTTATTGACTATTCACGTAATAATATTCATTATATAACTATGTTACTTATCATAACTTTACTCACAAAAATGTAAGGAAGAACGAATACAACACAATTCCTTTTGAGGTCTTCCCGACGAACTCGTTCGGCCTAGCTTAGAATTGTTTTTATTCGGAAATAATTCGTTTCAATGCCATTTACGCATCAACGATTCGGAGGATTCAAATTCTCAAAGAAGTTGTAAATAAGAGACGCGGTTGTTATGAATGACTAAGAACGAGCGGAAATTTATATCTTAAGTATTTCTCTTGCAGACATGTTTTTGAGCGAATGAGGTGAAACGCATTACGAGTTGTTTTGGAGCACTAAAATGGTTGAAATTTGATGGATGTGGTAGCATTATTTCACATATTTTACACAAATTGTGAATAATGCTTCCTCTGCTCTTGTTTTATTGTTTTGCTTTAGTTATTCAGCGTGGAACAAATATTTTTATATTCTTAACTTTGCGGATAATTTTACGTTCAAGCTGTCATATAATTAAATGATTGTTGTTAACTCATTCATTACAATTGCTCTTTATAACAGTTATTAATGCAATACTTTTAAAATAGGATGATAAATATTAGAGTTAATAAATATAAATATAAAAAGATAAAAAATATTAAATAATAAAGATTAAGGTAATAAATATTTAAATTAAGGTAATAAATATTTAAGATTAAATCTCCTTTAATCTTAAATATCTTACTAAATCTCTCTCGTTCTTAGTTTATTAAATCTAATTTTTGTAGGTTAGGTTATTTTAAGCATTATGGCTATAAAATCAGTGTGATAAAGGAAATACTTAATAAATTGCGCAATTATTTTTATTTCTTACTGGTTTGTTTTCTTTGATTTCACAAATAATTTCTTACACGTGATATACGTAATTCCTGGACCAAATTTTAAAGGAAGGTAAAGTACACATTTTTTGTATAACAATGTGGATTGGAAACGAGGTGTGTTAACAAAAATACAAGAAATGCCGAGGAAATGAAAAAAGTGTTTATTTACACAGCAATTACAATATGTGCTCAAATGTGCCACAACTAACATCTATACAGGCTTGATATCATTTAGCAACGACAGGTGTACCCTTCTGAAGAGGCCATGGTTTACAAGAACTGTTACAGCAACGATTGAAATTTTTGCAACAAGGTCCTCATCAGAGTTTTGTAAAGGAGTAGATTGAGATGTCCTCATAAGAAAAATAATAAGTGCTAATAAATTGGTTGAAAGTACAGGCCAAGCGTCTGGTCCACTTCATCTAGTTCGTTGACGACCAAAAGAGGCATTGTGGTAATTAAGTTCGTCAATACAGAAATGCGCTGGAGCTCCATCATGGTATTTTGAAGAGCAACTAAGTATTATCAAGTAATTTTGGTAATAGCTCTACAAGAAATATACAATACATTTGCAGTTGAATCAACGTGACAGAAAGTATAAACCAATAAGGAAAACATTAACAATACCTTCTCATACATTAACAGAGAACTGCTTCTGAAACGCATGTGAGTTAAATGTGGTCCATACATGGAAATTGCGCAAATTAAAAACTCCCGTTGTGCTTAAAAGTAGCCTCCTCTGTAAAAAAGCACATTTGCAGAGAAACAGTTAATGTACTAATTTTCTTCTACTACATTGCTAAGCTTCTTTTACGTGCATTTTACCATCCCTTCAAGTTAGGCCCATGGATCCAGAAACACTCTACAGTTGTGTGCCAAAATCAGTTTCCTTTTTTAGGAAAAGCTTATATTTCAAACTATACTTTTTCACATCATTTTATATTTGTTTAATATCTCTTTTAATACGTTTATTTTTTGTCGGAAGCAAAAGCATTACTTTTTTTGTAAACGTTATGTTTATTCTTAACACATGTTGCCAATAAATTAAATACTCCTATTTAAAGATATATAATTAAAATTTGCAAAGATTTATTTAAAGCAATTGGCAATGGAAAAATATTTTTAAATAGATAAAAACAAAACTAATTTTATGGTGATAAATGAGTAAAAAATTTTTTTAAATAAGATCGTTAATATATGTATAAATTTCAGAAAAAAAAAAGAATGTTAAAAGAATTAGCAAACGTATTCCAAATGTGGTGTTCTAATAATGGAAAAGTTTGATTTTTAATTACTTGAACTTTGTACATAATGTTCGAAAATTGATGTACAAATAATTATAATATCAGAAATAAATTTTACGTTTTTAAACATATAACAGCATGCTATATAATCTGCAAGCATTTACAAAACTAATCGTTGAAAATATATTTTGGAATGTGCAACAAATTATTCTTTTCCTGTATATAAATAAATACTTTGTGACTATGCTTGTCTTCGAAAGCTAACAATGAATCTTTAGAAATAACCTGTTATTAATTCTATTCTCTTTGATAATTGTCAGGAAATGGCAACTAATAGTTGCTAGGCACGATACTTATGAAATGCTACATTCATCCGCACCTGTCAAGTCTCTCCTGAAATTAGCTTAGCCCATTTATGTTTATTGCAACTCTAATGCTAACTTATATTTCAGCTCAATAGATACATGCAAAAGGTGTAGTAACCTCGTTAATTTAATTCTTAACATGATTACTTTATTAGACAAAATGACTGGGGATAATAATATTCCTTTGCAAAGCGTCAGAACATTGCACGGTTCTAAAATGTTCTTCTTAGTCAACTTGGAAGTGAAAAAAGTCTTTAAACTCTGTTGTTTTGTTCAACATTTTTAGATAATTGCAATTTATCGTTCTGGATACATATGCAGGCAGAATATTAGCTTTAAACACACCCTTAATTGCAGGTTTTTAAGTATATTTTTTTCACTGATTTATTTATTTATTTTGTTCGCCGCTATGGGAAGATGGGGTTTATAGTGTAACCCATGAGTATAAGAAATTCGAACGTGATATCGTTGTCTTTTTTAGATAGCTATCGGAAATCATAGTCCTGTATATGAATGCAAGAGTTTCGGTTTGTATTCGCTTTGAGATTTGTGATTGCCACAATAGATTGTGATTATGAGTTTTGTGATTGTTGAGTTTCTACATTCTTGAGTTTTTTTGTTGTTGTTTAATTGTTTAAAGTATAGAATTAGTTTCTGGCGTCTGCTTTTTGTTTAATACCTTTAAATACATCTTTTTATTTTAATTTAAAAAAAAAAAATTGGGATGGGGGGCAAAAGGGTTTAGTGGATAGCCCCGAACTAAAAGAGCTCACTTCGGAGGGGGGAGACAAGTAATGGCAGGCCCAGTCTATGGTTCGGAAAGTCCTTTCGTTGGTTAGATGAGAAAAGAGAATAGTAGTGTTCTCCAGATTACTGACCACTCCAGGCCATCCCTGCGGTAAGGACACTGGTCCCAAATATGATGGCACAATGTTTCATGGCGAATGGGGAAAAAATTATCTAATTTTGAAAAGAACAACATTTTTATAGTATCAATTTTTGAAAAGAACAACATTTTTTAGCCTTGCCTTTTTAATGTTCATTTTTACTTTAACCAATGTTAATAATTCTTATTTTGGGTTATGGAATTTTTGGTAGTATTTAGTAAATGAGACATTAAATATTTCTTTACTGGCATTACAGCAGTGTACATTGAGCCTCCAACACTACAGCTCTCCATCTGTCAGTTTCTGAGAACCTATTCGACCCTATCATTCCACCTTTGCCTTGGTCTTCTTCTCTACCTATTGTTGAACAATTTATATAACATAATCCTTTTAATAACGTTTCCCTCATCTCTGTGATATACATGTCCTAGCCAGCTGATTCTTTGTGATTTGATGTATATCACAATGTATTTATAATTAGGTTTCCAATTTCTTTGTTTGGTCTTCTAATTCATATATTATTGTCAACTCTCTGTCCAAAAGTTTTTGAGGTCCTGATGTAATCCAAGTTCTTAGCTTTTAATGTCCACGTTGCTCCAGCACACGTGACAATCGGCCTTATTAGAGTCTTATAAATCAAAAGTTTGGTTCTTGTGAAATAAATCTGTTGTTATACAACTTTTCATTTGCTTAAAATGCTCGATTATCAGTTTGTACTCTTTCACACTTCTTTATGGATATTGTTGTTAAAATTGGATCGGAGAAGATTGGATTATTAAATACTACATTGAAAAAGTTGGATCTGTGATGCCGTGAAAAGGGAATGAGGGTTAATAAAAAATTGTCTGTCAGTATTTTACTTCCAATAAATCTTTTATACCAAGTCTCGAGTTTCAGGATGAAACTTTGCAGACTAGTGATGTTACTACCTATCTTGGATATATGCTTAATTCACGTTTGAATTAGAAGAAACAGATAGAACATTTGAAAGCAAAGGTTGTGAGGAGACTTCCCATTCTGTAGCGCCTGGCTGGCTCTATATTGAGGAGCAATTGAGAGAGTATAAACCTTACGTATATTTTTAATATTTTTAATACTTTTTATTTTTAAACTACAAAAAAATTTAATATGTTCCACAGACATTTTTCTTCCCTGAACTGACGTTCTAAAATTAAAAAGTTACATTTTTGCTCGAATTCAAATAACTATTGCCACGAAACCTTAACTATGTCAATAGCATTAAAAGAAAATAATTATTTGATAATCAAATACAAGTTATTAATGTAAAAAAATATCGCTTTTGTTGTTTGTTTCGTGTTCTCATGAGTGACAACATCATAAAAATTGTTTATATTCTGTATCAGTAGTCGACATACTGCGTTATAAGGAAAATCACCGAAATAATTCTAGATTTCAACCAAAACTACTCCTGTTCTTGCCCTGCAGATTTTGACAATAACTGAATCTGTCCACAAATCTATACAGAAAAGGACAATTATTCTCAAAAACTTATTATATTACCAAATAACCCTTGTTTAAGGTATTATTATAAAGATAATCTAAAGCCCAGTATGGCTTTATACAGTCCGTTATAAAAGTGCTAGACATTTAGGGATTTATCATGAGACTTCTATTTTGTCCTTACCTGCGTGCTCTTTGGATTATATTCCTCTTGATATAAACATTGAGTGGTAAAACTCTAGAGAAACCTGTACCTGTGCCAAATATATCGCCAAATTAGCATAGTAATGAATGGACTAGGTAGCTTTCGCGGTAAAAAAATGATATTACGTCAAAATCTTTTACTGGGATGCCAAATCACCAAGTAAACAAACAAAATGGCTGCCGATGTTTGGTATCATCGTAAAACCATATTTCGCCAAAACTCCTCGCCAAACAGAGCTATTACATCAAAGTTTATTCTTGAAAGTACTTTTAAGCCAAAGTTTATTATTTTAACGCCAAATATTATCAATATCCTGCCAAAATTTTAATCCCTGAAATGCTTTATCGCCAAGCGTTTTCGCTAAGCGAATTTTGTTTTTTGCTTGTACGCCAAGTTAATGCTTTATCGTCAACTTTTTATCACAAAAAAAAATTTTATCTCTTGAATACTTTTGCGTCAAATGTCATCGCACTATTAGAGAGTTTTTGCGTACCGTATTTTTATCGTCCGATATTTTTTTCTCCCTAGCGCGCATGCTCATATGAAACTTTATTACAGATACGCATGCGCAATTTCCAATGAGCATGCGCGCTAGGAAAAAATATCGGACGATAAAAATACGGTATGCAAAAACTTTCTATTATCGCATGAAATTTAGCACTATTATGCCAAAAAATTATCGCTACATTGCCTTTACACCAATTTATAACGCTTTATCGCCAAAATTATGGCAAAATTTTAATGCTTTCTTTTACGCCACATATTGCCACTTTAACGCCAAAATACATCATTATTTTGCCAAAATTTTATTCCTACATTACTTTCGCCAATTTTTTCCTAATTTAATCGCCTTATCGCCGTATTATTATGTGGAAAATTGGATAATGCTCAGTGGTTTAACAATAGGGTGGCAAGACGGAGAAATTGCGATATCGATAAAGGATTCCCTCCATTTTTACACATCAAATAAAAACGTCTTTTTCCATAAATGAACCGGAGGATTAATTAATCATAAAGAATCATTTTATGTCTTCGAGCTTTCCTTAAGTGTGCACTGCATTTATTTTATTTGTAACAATTCCTGCGACTAAGGCTAGTGCTGAGCGATCATTCTCGAGATTAAAATTAATGAAAATCTATTAAGAAATTCAATGGACAAGACAGATTGTGCGATTTGGCTATTCTATCCATTGAACATTCCATGGCCCAAAACTTAAACTTTAACGTTATCTTTGACATTTTTACTGGTTTGGTTTGCCGCTCTACCGGTCATTTTGTGCACATTTCAGGTTAATTAGACAGGGAGCTACAGTTTAACGTCGATTTCAAATCACTAATAACCATCCATGCCACTGCCAGGATTCGAATCTGAAGTATATGGTACCAAAGGTCAGAGCGCTAGCCAACTGGCCATTAAGCCACTGACACTTTTACTGAGCAGAATGCCCGAAAAAAGAAATTTTAATAAATAAAATATTTATTTAAAAACCCGGTAATTTTGATTTAATACGCCCTTTAAATTGAAGTTTATAGCATCAACCAAAAATCATGCGCATTTTATTTAGTATTTTATTAAAAAGAAAATACATTGATGATACTTTGCATTGAGGGACCCCCATTCGAAAATTTGCTATGGGCCTCAGATGGTTTAGTTCCTTCATCAAAATGTGAAAATATTTAAAAAAAACTATTAATTTAATAATTAACCTAAAATGGACATGAGGCGAGCCACACACACAAACAACAGTGGAGAACCAAGGTCTGTGCATGCCTGGTTTAAATGAATGCAAAATATGCTTGAGAATAAAGATTTCTGCTGAATATGACGATTGTTTGATATTCTAAATTTCAAAACTAGGCACTTCCGAACATCAGCAGTTTATCTTAATACTACTGTATCCAAAAATAAGACCAACTTTCAATTTAAAATTCCCGGGGCTTATGGAATTTCAATTTTTTTTTATCTTTTTTTAAGTTGCTGGCACTGTCCTTGACATCTGTGTGAAATTTGACGTTAAAATATTCATTAATGTTTGAGTTACGCTGGCTATGGCTATGTGAGACGCTAAAACTGATTCCGGCGACTTTTGAAATGTCTGAATTAATTGAGCAAATAACTTGCATTAAATTTTGTTTGCGGAAACTTATATAGAATGTTGCAGAAGGCATTCGGCGGGCATTCCAAAATCGGAAAGAAATGTTTAAAATTGGTATAAACAGTTCAAAGAAGGCAGAGAACGCGTTGATTGGTTTGGTTCGTCGCTCTACGGTCATCTTATGCACTCTTTTGGGCTAAACAGACCGTGACCTACAGTTTAACGTGGATTCCGAACCACTCACAAACACCCATGCCACCGCCAGGACTCGAACCTGAAGCCTGGGATACCAAAGACCAGAGCGCTAGCCACTTGGCCACCAGGCCGCGAGAACGCGTTGAAGACGAAGAGCCCTGTGGTCGACCATCAACTTCAACCGACGAAGTTCACGTCCCACAAAAATTAAAGATTTGGTGCTTGCAAACCGTCGATTTACACTGATGATGATTTTACTGATGATGTTGGAATTTCAAAAGGATCGGTCAATTCCCTTTTGGGCTTCAAACGCGTCAAATCTCGACTAGTACCGAAAACACTGAATGCGCCATCTCACTCTGCATTGATTCTTCATGACTTTTTCGCCAAAATTGAAACCCTTATCGTTCTACAATCACCGTATTCACACCGCGCGACCTCTGGCTATTCCCTAAACTCCAGGGACACCGTTTTGCGTCGATTGAAGAGATTCAATGTGAATCGCCGCGCGCTCTTTGAAGGCCATCCCTGCCGATGACTTTTAGCATGCATTGAGGATAGGAAAAAAAGTTGGCATAAGTGCATTGTGTCCGGAGGGGATTACTTTGTAGGCGATGAAATAAATTTGGAAAAACAAATAAAAAAATTTTGAAAAAAAAAAATAGTTTTATTTTTTGAGCACAGTAGTATTATACTCAAAATGCTTGAGAATTAAAAAAAAAATAGCTCCTTATTTACCCTTCCGAATTTCATATTCCATTTCCGCATTCCATATTTCCATTGTTCACCCCTTCGTTCATCAGAGATTTAGTATTTGATTAAATAAATCCCTGTTGTCGAGAAGCGAAGCGAAGACGGAAGCAAGTTAAGAACTGAATAATCCTTCAAAAATCAAAACCCAATATTTTTTGCCCAAAGAAGATTAAAATGACTAACGTGTTGCAACTGAAATTTAAAATTTTCAGAAATTTTTGATGCAGGCAATATATATGTATAATAAGATAAAGCAGTTAAATCAAAGACATGCGTCAGCAATCGAAAATAAGAACTTTTTTGTTTAAAATTTAATAAAGAAATTATTTAAACTTCTATTGGGTTTTTATAAGCCCAAAGCGCTCTGGCGGTCGACGTCACAGGTGTCAGGTTCGAGTTCCGGCGGTGCCTTGGATGTTTGCAGTAGCTCGGAATCCATTTTAAGCCGTAGGTCCCGGTCTAATATGACTGTAATAGGATTTTCAATGTAAATTGGTGAACTTGTTCAAACTAGCTTACGGAGGACGAATATTTGTATGCTCTTAACGTTCTGCATTGTCAAATTTTTACGACGAGACCTCTTACAAATGACACTGACTTACACGCGTGCGCTTCCTTGTAGATCGGTTAATCTGGTTAACATTTTCTTAGCTTTCCCTCATACGATATGCAGCAGTTATTCATTAGTCCTTCCTTGAAAACAATAACCCTTTATATTGGCCAAGGTCTGTTTGTGGAGTATTATTTGGAATACAACGTCTTTGATTAAAAACAAAATTGACTATCACTTTTTTTTTAAATTTCAAATTTTTTTGTTCTAAGGTAGCTGACAAACACTTAGACAGTTGTCTTTGATGCCTTAAGGCAAGCGCTGCACCGACGTTATTCACTTAGCATTACCCAGGGGGTGTGCGTAGCTTGAATATAAAGCTACGGATTCGGAGTAACAATAACCCCACAACGCTCTACGATCATATTAGACCGAGACCTACTGTTTAAAGTGGATTCGAACCACTACAAACATCCATTACACAGCCTGGACTCCAGCCCGAAACCTGTGGTACCAAGTGCCAAAACATTAGCCGTTCGGCCATTAAGGCCCCTTAAGCCATAGGTCCCGTCTAATATGACCGTAGAGAGTCGGGCGTAGTGCTGACAGCCCTACCCGTAAAAACACATCATCTCCTATCTAGAAATCTGCCAGTAGGCCGACGGCCTTGGTCAACCATGAGGCTGTTGAGCCACTGACAATGTTGATGATATATACATATAATGATATATAAAGTTTGTAAATAAAATTTAAATTACTCCCATGAACCTGAAAGTGGCCCTTTTCTTGAAGTCTATATAGGTCCAGTATAGGGCGATAGACCGTTAGACTGGTATTGCTTTAAAACGAATTTCATTAATTCAGAAATGCATGTAAGTTAACCCCCACTCAATGCTAGCTCGTTTCGTTCAACAATCCAAAGAAGTTATTATTATTATTTTTTTTATCATTTCATCTTTCTTGAATGGCAAACGGAAATTTATAAAGTAATGATCTAATGACTCTATAAAAAAATATGCATTTTTCTCGCGGCATGCTTGATCACTCACGACAAGCTTTTTGAAAATATTTTTTTTTTCTATTTTCCAGAAAGGAAAGAAGAAAAAAAAAAGAATTACGATTCCATAAGTTTAATTCGCTTTCGTTTTTCACAGATAGAATTCTTTTCTCTAGCGGAGACGTTTCTCAAATCGTCCTTGATTATAATGCGATGTCTGGCATGTATCCCTCGTTCATGCTCGTTTTCTGATGTGCTCCGATAGAAGCCAATGGCCCTTGCGAACTTTTCCGCGTATGTGGACTTGTTTTACAATGTAGCGAACGCGTAATTTAATGAAAGACGAACGCATCTGTTGATTTCCCTAAAGAGACCTTTAAAGTTTGTCTGATAGAAGAGCAATCTATGAAAAAAAAAAGTGACGACAAAACATATAAATGAAAATCTCCCAGCAACAGTATGAAGATCTTTTCAGGAAATATTAAGGACAGTCGCGCATGGTTGGATCTAAAGGGTGGAATTTTCTCAGCAAAGTGACAAATCTAACAATCATTTTTTTTTTTTTTTTTTTTTTTTTGCTGTGTACATACCATTCATAAAGTTTTTGCATTGATATATGTTATTACAGAATTTGCTTCAAATAAAATAAGTTACTAAGTGCAAGTTATAAGTAACATCAATAGAACATTTGGTTAATTCTAGTTGAATTTACTTAAAATGTAGGAATGTGAATAGAATCTAAACAAATTTAAGTAAATCTTTTTTTTTTCTATCACCACTTTTCTCGGAATAGCTTCAATGTAGTTTCATTTGGTTAATCGCTCTACTGGTCATTTTGTGCTCACGTTGGGCTAATTAAACTGGAACCTACAGTTTAAGGTGGATTCGAATCACTACAAACATCCGCCGGGATTCGAACCTGAAGTCTGTGGTACCAACGGCCACAGAGCTAGCCGCTAATCAGGCAGCACGCCAAGGAAGAAGATTAAATCTTTTGATATTGAACTTGGATGCAGAATCCTTATCAACGTATTAGATTTTTTTTATCTCTACTTTATTTATTACAAAAATAAAAGTTATATATTATAATTACGCTTAACAAAGCAGGTGTGAATACTGCTAAATAATCAACACATTAAAATATACAAAGTTGATTGGGTCAACATATAATTGTGAACAAAAAAATTTTAGGCATCAATATTAAAAAAATATTTATAAATAAAAACTGCTTGACTAACTACTCTTGTTCTTAGTTACTAGAAAAATCGGTTTGATTTGGCGCTCTACTGTCATCTTGTACACACTTTTTAGGCTAATTAAACCGGGACTTACAGCTTAACGTGAATTCCGAACCACTAATAAGCATCCATGCAACCGACAGGATTCGAACCTGAAGCCTGTGGCACCAACGACCAGAGTGCTAGATAGCTTTGACCATCAAACCGCCTTTCAAGGTAGGAGATTGAAATTCTGTTCTTATATTACCGGAAAAATAGCCGTAGGTTATTGAAATAGCTGTCATGATTATGTCATTCGAAGTCGTTATATAAATATTAAATATGCATACAAAATACAAAGTGCAGTGGATATCAACGCCTTTTACTACTTTTTTTTTAGTTTTTACTGCCAGCATTAGTTATTTTATTAACATGCCACATATTTCGGGTTCGAGTCCCGGCAGTGTCATAGATGCTTGTTGTGGTTCAGAATTCACCTTAAACCGTAGGTCTGGTCTGATATGAATGCAGAGCGCTAGGCGTAAGGTTGACAATCCTACCCCTTAAAAAAAAAAAACAGCTTCTGTCTCGAAATCTGCCAGTAGGTAAACGACATATAGTCAAAAGCAATGCCAGAAGGTCAAAAGCAAAAGTTTATTAAGACAGCTAAGACTTGTGAAGTTATCTGTGCTCGCGTATTTATTGATTTCCTTTCTCGTCATGGGTTTACGCAGACTCTTTTTACTCTGATTGAGGTTTTTATTTTTCTTTCTGCAGCAATGAATGAAGTATACGAAAAACTGGGTATATCTAAACAACAAACATTGTCTTATAACCCTCAAGAAAATGGTCAGGTGGAACGTCTAAACAAGACTTTAATTGATGACCTCAGCTCTCTCGTTCAGGAAAAACAAGAAGATTATTGTTAAAATGTTCCTTTAGCTTTTATCACTTCCATTCGCTGTAGCGACAAAAAGACATGCTTTTCCGGAAACTGGTCCTTTTTTGAACAGATCGGATTCACATCAGGTAAAGAGTTGTGGCCATCAAATATAATATTTCGTTTTCTTTTTTTTAATTATTATATTTATTATTATTATATTATATTATTTACTTTATTACATACTTTATTTTTATTTATATCAATTTTATTTCCAACTGACGCACGTAAAATAGATCACAACAACACATGAATTATATGATTACAAGCAATTTTATCTTAATACAAAATGTATTTATAAATACGTATTGACACCCACATCGATACGATATTATGAACAATTTAAAAAAGAAAACACAAATATCGTTCAATAGTTGACATTTTAAAAAAATTAAAACTGAATTTTTAATGTGAAGTATATTGCCTGTTAAAATTATAGATATAAAATAATTTTATCAGAAAATATAACAATAATGCATAATTTTTAAAGAGATTATAATTTTTAGAGGTTATAATTGTCAATTATTATGTTGTTATAATTCAGAAAGTTAATATTGCTTCAAATAGAAAAAAATTACTTTAATTTGAACTTGATCACTTCAAATTTGATGGTATACTTATAGTTTGTCTGCTATAATTATTGTCGTGTCGATATGGGTGTCAATATATAACAAGTAATATAAAAAAAATTTAAAGTCAGTTCCTACTTTTTTTCACTATGTTGCATAAAGTACGTTATAAATAATTTTTATTCATTTTTTTTAAGTTAAAAAAATCTCTCTCTCTCAATTACACACTTTCCATCTCTCTCATTAATTTATTCACATGTTTCATTTTCGATTTTGGTCCCTCCTTGTCAAGTTTTAAAAAATGTATTTGAACTTGAAGTGGATGAATAAAAAGTATTTTATTAACGACTGAAAATTTGAACTAGGTATATAAATGTATAAAGGGAGAGTGTGAACTAACAGTAGGAATTGAAAAATAGCGATTGACACCTAAAGAATTCTAGAAACTTGTTATTTGGTAAACAGTATTCAAATATTAAAAGTCTATAATATATATATATATATATATATCTTTTCTTATTTTGGATCGACATAATAGAAAGAAAACTGATTTCAAATACAGAAAAATTGCCCATCGCTAGATTCTACACGATTAAAAAATATAAATACAAATAGAATTTCATAAAAATTCAAATTAAAATTCTAAATTTTGTTCTGTGATTCCTATGCTTTTAAATAGTACTATAAAATTGTATGTAATGTGAATTAAAAAAATTCACGAATATTCTAAACAGTAATTAAGGCCATAATGGAATGTTATTATTGACTGTATCACAAATAATTTATTTTTGTAAAAATTTCACAAATTTATAAAACGCTATAAAGAAAAAAATTTTGCAGCTCAAGAAAACGTTATGAAGAACAGGATTTTTAATTTAATAAAAAGATGATTCAGAATTACTACTGGAGATTATAAAAGTATAAACTTCAGAATAAATTTATCCATTCTAATATATGGATATAGTATATACATAAACAAATCTTTTCTTCTTCTAATTTTTACTAAACGCACACTGAATTTATCTTCTACACACTGAAGTTATAATATGTTTTTCTCCCAATTTCTAATTTCTTTTATATTATTTCCAAATAGAAATGCTTGTGTTAAATACATTTTGTTAGCTGGTACCAGCATTAACTTTTCTGTCAAAAATTTCATAACATTATACGAATTTTTTGAATTTAAAGTGAAATGTTTTGGCAATTCAGAAATGGCAAAATACATCTTTTTGAGTCACTGAATCAAGAACATAAAATTTAATATGCTGGTTTAACAGTTTTTGGCTAATCAATTTCACTGTGAAGTAAAATTTTTATTTCATGACCCATCACCTCAATAATGATGGAAAAATAAGAAGTTACTTCTTCTCTGACATTGACTGTTTTATTCAATGTATCTCGTGTATTTTGAATGGCAAGTTTTGGAATGGCTTGTTGGACAGCGCGTTGGATTCTCTTTGTAAGTCGGGTGCTTAGTTCGAAACCCAACTAGCAAAAGCAAACCACAGTCTTCCTTGTCTATCTATGGCTTGGAGAATACAATACTGCGGGACATGGGAATATTATTTCGTTAGACTCAGGGTGGAGATTTTGAATGCCCTAGATGACACCTTAATGGAATTCTTGCAAATTGTGCTGTTGTTTCTTATCCCACATGGTTGACAGCAACATCTAGACAAAGTTCATGAATCCGCGTGTACTTAATTCGACGAGTCATGATAAAGGGGTAAAAAATGAAGCTTTATTTGGTCCTTGACCTTACGGTACAAAGACATGGGGCACCCAAAGGAGAAGTTTGACTTTACCCCGCCAAAAATATTCCAATATCGGTTATACACTTTAGCACTGGGTACTCATTTTTAATCGTCTTTTACGACATGTATGGGCTACAGTGGAGTTATTCTAACCCGAACCCAAACCCCCATTTCAAATTGTGATGCTGCAATGTTAATTCGTCTTAACATGATTGTAACACATCCCGAGTAACGCTGCATCTGCCCCTCATGTGACGTTTAGCTGCGAATGACCTCAGGTTGAATTTCTCAACATTAGAAAGCATAACTTTTAGAATATTTATGTTTACCAGATCGATTATAAAAAATATCTAAAGAACGAATCATTTTAAAATAATTTTTAATAACAACAAGTAATCGACCTTCAGATATAGCAGTAAAATTGCATTTTAAAATAATTTTTAATAACAACAAGTAATCTATCTCCCCGATATAGCAAAATTGCATTTTTAAAAATAATTTTTAAGGACAACAAGTAATCTATCTCCCGATATAGCAAAATTGCATTTAAAATAATTTTTTAAGGACAACAAGTAATCTATCTTACTGATACAGTAAAATTGTATTTTAAAATAATTTTTAATGACAACAAGTAATGATCTTTCAGTAAAAATTACATTCTAACTTTTTTAAAAGAATTTTTAATGACAACAAGTAATGATCTCCCGATATAATAAAATTAAAAAAATTAATGACAAGTAATTTATCTCCTGATACAGTAAAATTTCATTTTTAAAAAATTTTAATGACAACAAGTAATCTATCTCCGATACAGTAAAATTTCATTTTAAAGAAATTTTTAATGACAAAAGAGTAATCAATCTCCTGATACAGTAAAATTTCATTTTTAAAAATTTTAATGACAACAAGTAATCTATCTCCCGATACAGTAAAATTTCATTTTTAAAGAAATTTTTAATGACAAACAGTATCAATCTCCTGATACAGTAAAATTGCCTCGAGAAAAACTAGATAAAATGGTACTTCTAGTTTACACTAATACAATCATCATCTGATAAGGTCATTTTTCTTAGAAATCTTCTTATACCGACTGAATGTGAAACCGTAACTCTTCCATTTCTTAAGCCCGTTTAATACATATTTTTTTTTATTTATTCCTTAAATTATAATATTATGCATGCCTTTGATGGTAATATCTAAGTATACTTATCTCATGCATAACTTAATATTACAATCACTTGTGTTAAATCATAATAGCATCAGGATAATTTATCTGCTAATGATGCAAATAGCATAAATCAACATTGAGTAATATACTTTCAGTAGTATGCTTTACATAATAGCTATATTTTCTATGCGGTGATAAAAAGAACAACATAATTTCGGATTATTCATAAAAGCATTCAGGGAAAAGGGTTAAAAGTATGACTTTTTATGATTATTTGTAAACACCGGAAATCTTTATAAAATGAATCTTTTCCAGGCTCACTGAATTTTAAATGATGGATATATCCCTAAATATAAGATCTTGAGATTGTACATATCCGAGAAATAGTTTCTAGTAGGTGGAAAAGAAAAAGAACAATAACCACATCTTTGATTGACTTCGTAACTGCATTCAAACTTATGATGATTATACCACTGCGGCGAGTTCCATAAAAAGATGGCGTGAGTTAGCACCTAGCACATCATCACCTGCGCAGTTAGTTCGCCAATGAAATGCTTGGAGCATAACCAAAACTATCAAACTAAATGGTGACATTCGCCTTTTCGGAACTACACGCTTTCAAGAAAAAAGGGCACAATAATACTGTTCGGAAGAAATGACGCTTAGCGATGGCAACACCTCCTCGTTTAAAAGGATCGTTTGCCTACGCAGGTGGCCATTTGATATTTAAAAAACAGCGCGAGTCAGAAGAGGGGAGAAATGTAACAAATAACCACCCGCTCTGGTGGTGGTTATTTATATCGAGATCAAACAAGATTCGATATAAATAACCACCACTGTTTTTGTCGGTGGTTTGCATCCCGAGATCAATTATCCAGTCATAGAACATTCTGGAAAAAGTTTTATTTATTTATTTATTTTTACTTCTGGAGCTCAAGTGCATAATAAAAAGCATCCAGTGAGTTCCAAGATGTAATGATTTTTTAATGTTCAGTTCCCCGAAGACTGAAAAATGCTTCATTATAGTGTGGTATTTTATTTTATTTTCATACTTATACCAAAGCGGAATAGAAAAAAAAAAGAATTGCTTCAAATTCTTTTATGCTTTGTTTCATTTGATTTTTTAAAATTTCATTGCTCAGTTTTATTGTTTTAATTTTATTTAGATGTCTGTGCTTTTATAGCAAACTCTTTGTGTTTCGAGATCTTTTGTGGTGTGCTTTCAAACTAAAATGATGGTTGCTATTTCACCAAACCTTTTTCTCCTACTTAGTAAAAATAACAAAAGAACTGAAATCTAAAATTGTTAATTGTAATTAAAAGTTAAATTACACACAATTTTATAAAAATGTATCAAACATAATTTAAATTATAAAAATGTTTTTTTTTTATCTCATATGATCTTTTAACGGGACCTGATGGCCGAGTGCCTAGCTTTCAGGCGCTCGGTGTCACAGGCTTCGAGTTCAAGTCCCGACAGTGCCATGAATACTTGTAGTGGTTCAGAATCCACTTTAAACCGTAGGGCCCACTCTAATATGACTATAGAACGTTGGGTGTCGGGCTGACAATCCTATGCAGTAAAACAAAAAACATCTGTTATCTCGAAATCTGCCAATAGGCAGATGGCCTTGGCCCACCATGGGGCTGTTGTGCCACTGATGAGGATGATGATAATTCTGTGCTTTTACAGCAAATTCTTTGAGTTTCGAAATCTTTGTGATTTGCTTTCAAACTAAGATGAGGATTGCTATATCATATCTTTTCTCTTTTACTTAATAAAAATAAAAAAGCACTGAAATCTAAAATTGTTAAGTGTTTTTATAAAATATAAATCCACAGACTTAATAAAAATTTATACATCATAATTTTAAATTATAAAAATGTATCACGTTTTTTTTCATATTTTTATAATGCTTCTATATAGAATTTAAAATTTACGGAAGGAACTTAATGTAAAAAATATATTTAATAAATGAATACTAAAAATTTTGAAGAAAATATTTATCTGAAATATTTCTTATTTTATATGATTTATAAATTTACTTTTGAAGAAAAATTCTTAATTACTATAAAAAAAAAATAGAAACATTTCTTATCTTATATGATTTATAAATTTATTTTAGAAGAAAATCTTTTAATTGTTATAAAAAGAACTGAAATATAGAAACATTTTTATTTTTATATGATTTATAAATTTACTTTTGAAGAAAAAAAATTACTATAAAAAAAATAAAATATTTCTTAATAAATTTATAAATTTATATTAGAAGAAAATTTTAAAATATTATAAAAAAAAATAGAAATTTTTTTTTTTATTTCATATGATTTATAAATCTGCTTTAGAAGGAAAAATTTTCAACTTCATTTTTTAATTAATCTCCTAAAAATTAAACGTTTTTTTGCAATCAAAAAGTTTTTTAACTGAGTAGTTGCATTTGAAAGTAGCAGTTTTAAAAATACATTTTTACACGATATATTGCTACAGACGAAAATGTAATAACGCTATTTTTAAGTTCAGGTTAATATGATGCTGTGATAGTAAAAATGCTAGTTATGATAATTATATGTATGGTTTTATTAAAAGTTATGAATTAATTAATCTGTTGGGTTATTAAGTTTTAATTAAAATAAATTAAATAAAAAAAAATAGGTCATATATTTTTTGAGACGCTTATTGTAATATGAAATAGACATTCTTTTATTTGATATATATTATAATAATATAGATCATATTGAAAATATGTTAGAACTATACTCATTCTTGCTTTTGTTTTTTTTTTAACGTTATGTATTCTATTATGAGGACATTTACAGAGTTCTTTCAAAGCGATAATAAATTATTTTAGTTTGAATAATACATTCAATCTATTATCGCCTCATTAATTGCATTCATTTTTTTTGGAAAAAAATTATGGCAGCAGTAGAATCATAATAAAAACAAAATGGGAACATAAAAGTAAGATATATGAAGGTGTTTCAAGTCAGCTTGCAAGCATAATTAAATAAAAGTTACTAGTGTAAAAGTGTAATTCAAACTAGTGAATCAGCGAAAACACTTTATGAATTTAAATTTAACTTAACTAATTAAAATTTACAATTTACAATTATACGAATTTACAGTAATACAAATGCAAGGATACAAATTTATACAGAAATAAAAAATATTTAGGGGGAATTTTTATAACCTATCAACATGGCTGATGAGAAACAGATCTCGGGTAGTTTTGGTGGTTGTCTTGGAGGTGATGGGCTGTAGCTAGCCTTAAGTTACAGTTAAAGTTTATACTGTAGCGTAAAATTAATAAATTATGTATCCGATATAGTTTTACAAGTGGTGATTGCTTATATGAATAAAAAATAATCTTTTCAAAATGCAGAGATTAATTTAATCATCATCATCATCAATAGCATGACAGCCTAGGTGGGCCCAGGCTTCCCTTTGAAGAGATTTTATGAGTTCCTCTGCATGACAATGGTCATCCAATTCTTAATCTTTAGTAGAGAAAAATCCTTTTCAACTATGTCTATCCATGGAAACTCGAGTCATCCTCTTCCTCTTTGTCCCTATGGTTTTGCCAAAATGAGTCTTTTACAGGATTTAAATAATTCATTCTAAATACAGAAGCAGCCCAGTTTAATCTATTGATCGTAATAAATTTTATAACATTTGGTCTATATAGCATTTATAAATTTCTCCAACAATCACTTTCCCTAACACCTCCAAGAATAGCTCTTAAAATCTTCCGCTGAAATATACCCAAATAGGTCTCATCAGATCTTGCCAAAGTCCATGTTTCAGAGCCATAGACCAAAATATGTCTAATAAGGGTTTTATATAACAAGAATTTAGTTTTTCTGCATGATGAACTGTGATTTAAACAGATTTCGTAACCCATAAAAGGTCTTATTGGCAGACACAATTATATATTTTTTTTTATTTCGGGTAAGATAATATAGTGACAATTAATTTCAGATCCTAAACATTTAAAAGATTCAAACGTATATGTACAGATTCAACAGTGTAAGTGCCTAAGGTAGAGATTAATTAAAACTTTTCTTTAAATAGTTGAAAAATTATTGATTTAGTTTATGCATTTTAAAGCTAAAGAACAACGTAATTCAAAAGAAAAGTATAGGGCAATACTTTTTTTGTTTTTTTTTTTTTTTGTAGAATTTTTATAAGTTTAATTCAACATTTAAATTTAAAGTATTTAAATTTATAACACACTAAAATAAATAATTTTTGTTCTAAATATATGTTGCGATATTTTTTTCCCCAAAGGTAGCAGTTTTATAGAAATTGCTACTTTTTGGAAAAACAATTTATAGGAATTGCATCGATAGCAATTTTTAATTAATTCAATTGAGATTATTGCAATGATAGAAATTTTATAGAAATGGCAAACTTTAAATTGCACAGAAAATCAAACTTTGTCACAAAAAAGAATTAATAATAAAAAAATCTTTCTCATATAGGTGTATAGTGAATGAAAACGTCGTTATGATATTTAACCCTTAAATGCAAAGCAGTTTTCGTATATTTTGAATCAGACCATGACTAAATCTTTCGAAACTTCACTTTGCACACCACCCAGGAGATCTTTTCCACTATTTGACAGAAACCATAAAATTTTACTACTCCGTACTAAATCATCAGTTAAAACAATAAACGACCTGTTTATTTTCCGAATGCTGTAATTATCACTAGCTTTTCCCTGTTTTATGGCTACCTGAAAACCTCGAGGCAGTTTGGGAAAGAATTCACCTCTCCCTTTTCCATGTTTATTCGAATGCTGGTTCGTTTACTTTCTAAATGCGAGCGTCACCCAACTGTTGCTCTATCTTCTTTAGTATTTTGGGCACGTATAGGTTAGGAGCAGTTCCCTATAATTGATTTTTTCAACTTCGTATGTCATTGTGTGGGGTCAACGAGAAAAAAAAAGGATTAGAATTTGTTATTTATTATTATTTTTTTTTTTTTTTCGCAGTAAGGTGCTGAGCATACAAATGACACCCAGTAAGGAAGTATCATGATTTATGACGTAACTGTATGGTGAGATAGAAACTTCTTAAAGATTGTTAGGAGATATTAAAAAACTGTATTTTGATGAATAAGTGAACTATTCCAAACTTAATTTTAAGTGAAAAATGAAATTTCGACAATTAATTGAATATTGCTTTAGCGATATTTTACAGTATGAAACATTCTGGGATTTTGAAGATTTTAATTTATGAAGTGGCTCGTTCATAATTAAAGGAATTATAAAATTTTTTTAATCGTTAAAGAACTGCTTCATATTGATTGCTATAAGATATT
Organism: Caerostris extrusa; assembly: GCA_021605095.1. NCBI lineage: Eukaryota > Metazoa > Arthropoda > Arachnida > Araneae > Araneidae > Caerostris > Caerostris extrusa. Next base: position 27,030 of record BPLR01014051.1, read on the forward strand.
TTTTATATTTTAATTACTTATAGATTTAAATTAATGCAATATTTCGGAATCATATTTTAGAATCTAAGTTATATAAATAAAATAATAATTATGGTTATAAATGGGCGCGTATATATTTTCATCATCATTATCAGTAGCGCAAAAGCCCCATGATGGACCAAGGCCGTCTACTTAATGGCAGATTTCAAGACAGGAGATGTTTTTCTTTTTACAAGGTAGGGTTATGCGCCCTACGCCCAACGCTCTAATGTCACTTTAGATTGGGACTTACCGTTTAAAGTAGATTCCGAACCACTGCAAACAACCATGGCACATCCGATACTCGAACACGAATCATAATTCTAGACCAAGGATCTCCAAACTACGGCCCGCCGGTGTCATCAATCCGGCCCGCGACAGCGAATAGCTTATTGTTGCTGTAATAAGTTGGATAAAAACACAGAATGATAATAACTCGGTTTTATTGATTTGCTAAGTAATGCTTAATGACAAGCATAATACGCAGAAAATTTAACTTAAGCATAACAACTAACAAATAATTGAAAGGAATCCCACTAACATTATAAGCTAATGAACATCCCGCGGTTACCCTCGGTAGTTATGTGGGGGTAAATAGTATCGCATATCTTTGCATATCGATGTTTGGAATATATATATCCTGAATCAAACACATGATTTTTATCCTGAAAATCCCCCAGGAACGGAAAAAGCTAAATTAAAGCGAATGAAACCGCGGGGTATCCACTTGTAAAAAAATACTAATGAGATATATGTAATTTTGATTTTTCACTGACAGTAGTTTGTAGTTAGCAAGCGTATGTTCGTTCAGAGCGCATACTCGGCGATTGATCTCGAAATTATACATAATGGCAAAAAAATTAAAACGGCTTTGGCCTTTGGTATTTACTAGAGTAAACAGTATGGCCCTAAGGCTGGAAAGTTTGGAGACCCCTGTTCTAGACAATCGGAAAGACAGACATAATCTAGAAACTCTGCCCTCAGGCATCATATATATATATGGTGCCTGAGGGCTTTTCATATATAGCATATGAAAAAAAAATATATGTATATTATATATATTTTTGGCATATTAATTATGTATTTTTAGCTTTATTCCTTAGGCTTTTTGGAATTAATCTGCAAAAATTATTTCAATATTCATTTAACATCAAATTTTAAAAGTTTTTTATATACGCAGACAACGATGACCTTGGCGGCCATACAGCGTGATTCTCGGTTAGTTGCTAATCAAGAGCGCTCACGAGTCATTAGCGTGAGCGATACTACGTTGTGCAATTCTATGTCTAAATCATAATAAAAAGGCTGATAAGATTTATGTGATATGAATTTTTGTTGATATGAATTATTATTAATCATATTTGCTATTATATTATTGGCATGACTTATTAATAATATTATTTGTGATTAATGATAATATTAATTTCAAATAATAATTAGTAGTAGTGAACTTTTACTATTAATTGCTTTTACTACTAAAATATTTATTCCAACTATTTTTAGATCTTTCCATTGTTTATTTCGCCTATCATATGATTAAAGAAGCATGTCTTCGAGGAAGAGAAAGTAACTTTTCTTATAACTCAAAATCTACTAAAAAAGAATGAGAGTATCTATATCCTCTGAAACAGCTGTAGAGCGTGATTCTCGGTTAGCTGCTAACCGAGAGCGCTCACGAATTCTGTAATCATTGTAGCTTTGATGTTCACACAAGAATAAGAATGGTTTTGACTATAAAGTACAAAAGTACGCCAATCTTTTACATGTTGGCGGGATGACAGATGTATGCTTGTATTGTCATGATCCGAAATGTAAAACAGAACCAAAGGGACGCCTTGTGCATCAAGAAAAGTTCATTTGCTTCCATTTCAAAAACCATCTGTATACTGTTAAGTGGAGATCATCCAAAATCCAATGATTTTTAAGCAATATAAGAGCCTACACCAGCGCTTTTCAAACGACTTCATTTGGAGCAAGTCAAGTTATTGATGATTTGTTTCGGCCAATATTTATTATTCAATGACAAATCTACCACCCTATCGACTCGATTACCCAGCTAATGCACCTAAATTTTTGCATCTTTATTTTATAGCCGATTGCGAAGAACAAGCTAACGTTAGGGAACAACATAATCCTAACTTTGAATGTGTTATTCCCTAACGTTAACGGAACAACTTGATGGATTAAATAAGATTCTGCAGGCGTTAATGCCTATATTAACAGTTTTAAAACTGCTCTGGAGTGTATGGTTGACTGTGATATCAATAATTATAAGTTGCTTATTAGCGTTGACAAAAGACGTATATAGGTTATCCAGGATGGTACAACGTACCAACGAGGTATCCGTGTTACTGATCGACCAGGAATGTGATAAAAGAAAAAAATGCCTTGCTCTTTCTTGATGACATTTAAAGATTTTGCGAGACACATCGTTCTTACGATGCCCTACAATATCCATTCGTACGGCTGGATGAAGCAAAGCTGAGCTTCACAGTGTAGAATATTGATCCTGCTATAGATGTTCCAAATCATAACAAGAAAATATCTGGTATACAATTTTATAGTTATTCAATAGTTTCCGTGTACTTTTCAATCAGTTTTTAGTGGATCAAATATGTTAAAATTGAAAAAGAGCGTTTGACTATTTAAACCTTCAATATGTGCTTATCTATATTTCTATAATTCATGTTTAGCAGTAAAAATAGTTTTTAAAATTTATATATACTTCATTTAAATAATGCTCACTATAAAGTTTAAAAACTTTTTCTCAACTTTTAGAACTTGTTTGTTTCAATATTTAATCATTCTTCTTAAAAATTTCTAAATAAAAGTAAAATTTAAAAATAATTTATCTTTACACAAATAATTATTATAGACAAACAAAATCCAAACACATAGTTTAGGGAAATGAAAATTAAAAATCTTAAATGCATGTTAAATGCAATAGACTTAATTCGATGTTAAATACATTTAAATATTTATTATAAGCAAAAACGTTAAATTTCCTTTATAATAGCAAATATGTTTTGCTAATAATTCCAATTTTGCTTTTTTATTTTTATTTATTTATTTTTTGATGAGCGTCGGTGGACTTTGTGTTCCCCTTTTGTGTACTCCGAACAACTGATCGGTGGCCATATTTATTTATTTGCTTATATTATGTTTATTTATTTATTATTTTTATTTATTTATATTATATTAAATTGTAATATATTGTTAATAATATTATTTAATTATATTATATTTAATTGTTATATTCGTTTAGTTATTTATGCTTTGTTAAGCGGGGAACCTTGTGTTTCCATTTTGTGTATCACGAACAACTCATCGGTGGCCGATGAAAGAAAGGTTTTAAGGAGAAATTTTAATTTAACTGCCCCGCGTGTTAAACTTAAAATAATGTATTTAAATAATGTATTTATTTAAATACATTATTTTTTTATTTATTTATTATTTATTATTTTTAATTGTTTATGATATTTTTATTTATTATATGTATGTATTTATTTATTTATTTTTTGTTAAACGTTGGTGGACCTTGTGTTCCCATTTTGTGTATCACGAACAACTCATCTGTGACCGATGAAAGGAAAACATTTAAGAAGGATTTTTAAGGTTAACTGCCCTATGTGTGTGTGGGCCGTATGAGAGGGAAAAAAAAAAAAAAAAAAAAACTCTCTCCCATTTGCAATCAATGCGGGGCGCTCTTACATATGTTGTCACAATCTTCGTCCAATCTCCTTGTTTCTGAAAGCAACGGATACTAAACTTCAGACCTCATGCAAGTTATCTGCACACGTTACGATACGGCTACAAGGCAGATCTCACAAACACTTGGACTTGATAAAATTAAGGCTTTAGCTTTTAAACTGAGTGATGTGCAACAGCATGCAATTTTTGTATTTGGCTGTTATCAAGTCCCAAGTTTCAAATGTAACATAAGAGTAAATTAATGCTTTTTAATGACGCAATATTTTTTAAGTAAATTCTCGAAATGACACACGGAATTTAAACTTTCAACTATTTATGAGTAAAACATTCGATATTTTTTAATAGTTTCATTTAAATAAAAAAAAATTATATGTTTTTTTAAAATTCACTTTAATAGTGCGAGTCCTTTTATTTTGAATTTAAAAAAGAATTATTTTTTATTGCTATTGTAAATTAAACTGAATAAATATCAAAATTGCAGCGACATTTAATAATGGAATAACTATGAGAACGATAATATTTCATTTTTGTAAGGGGAAAAGTTAAAATATCTACAATTGGAAAAGAAATTTTCTACATCAACAGCTATGGCAGAATTTGGTGCTTAAAATTCTCATTTTAAATTTAAAAACACAGAACTCAATTATTTGTTAGCGTCTATATTGAAATCATTTAATTCTGCAAAAATTCATGTAACAATTAAATTGTATGTATTTTTAAAATGAAAGTAAAAAAAAAAAAATTCCATTTATATATATTTAGAAAAGAGATTTTCTACATCAACAGCTACGACAGAATTTGGTGCTTCAAATTATTCTCATTTTAATTTTAAAAATGCCAAGCTCAATTATTTGTTAGTGTCTAACTCGAAATCATTTAATTCTGTAAAAATTCAATTGTGTAACAACTAAATTGTATGTATTTTTTAAAATGAAATTAAACATCAATTTAATCCAATTTTTATGATATTAATAAAAAATTTAATTCGTTAAATAAAGTTCTTTGCTTAATTATTCATTTGGCAAGATTCATGACTTCGAAGACCTGCGAAAATAAAATGGCAACAAACTTTTTTTGAGTTTTTCGATGAATTTCTTTTTAATATATTGTATTCAAATGACATATAATTTTTGTGTAATATTATAAATCTCATATAATACATAGATTCCGAGCCTTCCATGTTTGGAACAAAAGGATAATGCCCTTCCACTTTTGTGATTCAATCAATGAATGCAAAAACACAACAATTCGATTTCTACAATGTTTCAAGTGCGCATGCCCTGTTGTTTCGACCAATGGCACGGGAAGTTGATGGCGTGTTGTAACAACAGGAAAGTCATCTGCTTCTCTCATCCAAACATGATCGTTCTTCATCTGACAGATGATTTCCGATCTCCAACGCGGTTGGGTTATGATGAGAACACTCTTTCATTCTGTTCTTCTTCAGCATCTCTGAAACTTCAAGTGATTTTAGTCTTTGTTAGGATAGTTAGAAAAATTTATAAATCCATTCCAACATGAATCAAAGGTAAGATAAATGAGTTCGAGCAGTAAGTTTTTTTTTTTTTTTTAAGAAATAATTATTTGCATTGAAACAAAAAATTATTCAACAAAATTTCCATTTTTTTTTTTAAATATTATTATGAAAACTGACTGTAAACTGATTTTTTTTTTTTTTTTTTTTTTTTTACTTAGTTTTATTCATGGGTATAATAAAACAATTTAATTATTATTTTAATCTGTATTATATTTTTTCTTTTTATTTATTTCGTTAAATAATTAGAGTATTTTTATGTGTTATATTGATCAGTACCATTTAAGCTTTTTTTTTAATTTTTCGTTAATAAAAAAGTTTAGCTATAAAGTTTTAAGTTATAAAGATTTTTGTTTTAAATTTCCTTTTTAGTTTTATATTTGAAATAATTTATAATTACTTAAACTTCATTAGTTCTTCTATATTTTTAAATATTTTATTAATTTCGGATTTTATGTCGTTTGTTGTAAATTAACGAGAGTTTATTGAAATTTAATTTTTATTTTATGTAATAAAACTAATATTTTTGAATTTTTTTTTTTTTTTTTTTTTTATGAATTTCATACATATTTTTTAATATTTTTAAAAAGCAAACAATATTTTTAAGTAATTTATGAGTTCTATTTTCATTATTTTGACTACGAAAATGAATAAATAAAATTGCTAATTATTACTAAAATTTTAATGACAGAAATATTTAAAAATTTAAGTAATTGGTTAGATGTAATTTATTCTACAAAAAAAAATTTTGCACGGAATTTATATTAAAACAATTGATTAGAATACTTGATTATTTTATTAAAAAAATTTGTATGATATAATATATTTATATAAATTTATTAGTAATTTTGCATTTCTATTTTATGTACAATGCATTCATATGAAGAGTTTTCGAACCTCTACTTTTTTTATCATTCGCTATCTTTATTAAAAATTATTTTAATAATGGAAATAACTTGAATAACTTTAATGTAATAATTTTTTTTTTAATAAAATAACGTGAGTAGCATGCAATATAAATTGTATATTGCTACTCACGTTATTTTATTTTAAAACATTTTAATCACTTAACACATTATAGAAGTGAATTTAACCGGAATTTATTGGAAATGCAATAAAAAATAATGTAAATCAATTAACGTTTGCTTAATACTTTATCAAAAACATATAAGAATCTTGAAACCTAATTAAATTTTATTTAATACATTTATATAAAAAGAGACAATAAAAATCAATTTATACATTGATAAATGTATTGATTCGTATGATAAATGTCATTTTTTATCATTCCAATGTCATTATTTCACTGATAAATGTATTGATTGATTCTAGGAAATATGAAAAACAATACGAAGAAAAAAAAATTAAAAGAGAGATAAAAAGAATATACTAAATAATAAAAAATAATTTAAAAGAATAAATTTATGAAATCTAGCAGTTATAAGCACATTTTTATTTGTATTATCTAAAAAGCAATGTGTATAATCTAAATGAATTTTCATTCTAATTTTTCATTCTTATTTTGTTTTTCTTTGCACTTTTCTTTACAAAAAATGGTGAGAATTTCTAAATAAAAAAATTAAATTGCAATATGAAATGACAGTGTACTGATAAACAATAAATTCATTATTACTTTTTAAGAAATATTAAGACTACCATTTACAATTATTTTAATGTTTTTAATATTTGTATAATTTAAATTCTGCATTGAAAATCCTGATTTTTACGACGACGATTTGCCAGTTTGATGGAAAACCAATGCATAGCAACCTCTATCTCCTGCTTTGTGAATGAGAGAAATTTCTAAAGCTTTAAGCCCATTGATTAAATAAAGAAAGAGTAATATATATATATATATATAATTAATTTATTAAAAAAAATTAAGTTATTAATTATGCATATATATTTTAAATTAATAAAAAAATAAACATTAAAAACAAAAACGATTGAGGGGAAATTGTGTCTCAGAGGAGAAACTGCATGGTAATTCGAAAGGAGGATATCGAAACGTTAATGAATAATATTCAGAACAGCGCGAGGTCTTTTGCGATTTTTGATATCAGAAACGTCGTAATCATTGTTGATTAGATTATTTAAAACAGTATTATTATTGTTTGGAAGGGAGTTATAGAATTTTGGGAAGACAAATTTTATAAACAAATTGCTTAAAACTCTGGAGGGAAAGAGCATGTCTGATATCCTCATTTCAGAAAATCAGGGCGAATTTGTAATCATACGTAGGATTTTATTTTCAAGTCTTTGTATGATCTCGAAATTCGACGGAGCAGTAGATCCCCAAATAGGACTCGCATATGCAAGTATTGGATGCAAGTAAACAAGATAAATAAGTTTTTTTAATTTTCCAAAGACATAGTAGAGTTCCTACAAACAAGTGGATACAGTGCGCGAATGCATCTATTAAATTTATCCCTAAGATAATTAACGTGAAGAACATAATTCAATTTACGATTTAAGATTACACCCAAATTCCTGCTTTTTATGAATTTGTTAAGCGAATTTATAGAGATCATATTTTCCCTGATGCACATTTTCAACAGGATTATTAAAGCATTTTTAATATTTTATTCTTAATAATAAATATTTTATTTATTATTAATATTATTACTGAAATCCATGCAAGCAAATTTCTTTAAAAAAAAACATTCTTTCGTATGTTTTCCGAGAATAAAAATAAATAAAAATTTTTTTATTACCTTTTCTTTTACGCCATTGTGAAAGAAAAATTATTGAAACTGCAGAATTTTTTAAAAAAAGTTATTCAAAATAACGTGTATTAATTATGGTCGTTAAAATTTGTATATACTATATAAAAGCGAAAAATTCTGAAAATACCAAATTAATATGCATAAGTGTTTGTTTTAGTAATATCACATTATTTTTTTCAAATATGAAATATATGTTATAATTTTATCTTTTATTCTACTCTGTTTACATTATATTTTTAAAGAAACATCGGTTACATATGAATTCGGTTTATAATTATTTTTAATGATTATTTTGTTTGTGTATTTTTGAGCAGATTGTTATTTAAAGCTTTTAATAAATAACAAAAAAAAAAAATCACAAAAATTTAATAATTAAAATTATGTGACTCATTAAAAATAAAATAATTAAATGAAATGTATAAATACTTAAAATTTTAAATGAATTCGTAGGTTAAATGCTTTTTTTAATGTACAGATATGTTTAATTATTGAACTAAAATGTAATATAAATATTATATTTTTTGAAGGAAAAAAAAGTTTAATTGTATTAAGAAAATATTTAGAATAAAAAAACTATTAAAAATTGTATTACTAGCGAAGAATATAAACAATTCACGAATGTTTACTATGTTAGCAAATTAAATTAAATAGATTTGTTTTTTTGCAAAAATAAATTTTGTAGAGACATCAAAAAAAAAAAAAAATGTTGTAAAAGCAATTACATTGCTAGCGTATTCGCTGAGTACGATTCCTTAATGGGGGGAAAAAAAAAACCTCACACCATGTTTTTTTCTTTTTGTAAATATATAGTTATTTGATCATTTTCACAGTAGGAAAAAAGAATCACAAAAGAAAATTCACTTTCTTTTTAATGATGGTCATCGGGTTCTTTTCATGCTCGTTGACTTTTCTCTGAGTTGAGCTTTTGGAAGTACCTTCTGTCAGTTTAGATACTTTACTATTTAATAAACTACCGGTAGCACTGCACGTCTAGTAATCAAGTATGAACTCATTTATTTTCCTTACTCATACCTTTCTGAAAAAAAAAATTTTTTTTTAAATGAAAGTATGATTCAACGTAGATTTTTTTTTTAATGTTTGAATGGTATGTGACTTTTCAATTCTAAATTTTACCGGTGGATTTATTTAATAATCTTGAAGAATTTCTAACTTCTTACATTATTTAAGAAGGATTGTTTCGGAATTTTTACATATTCGTCAGTTAAATTCCATATAAAAATTTGTTAGCAATTCAATATTATCATAACGTTTATCAACTAATCTATTTAATTCAAAAATAATTTCTTCTTCATTGGTGCAACAGCCCCATATGTGACCAGGATTGGTGGGCCAAGACTGTCTACCTACTGCCAGATTTCGAGACAGGAGATGTTATCTTTTTATTTAAGGGATAGAGCAGTCAGCCCTATGTCCAACAGCCATATTAGGTTGGGGCCTGAAGGACCGAGTGTCTAGCGCTCTGGTGCCGGTGCCACAGGTTTTCGGGTTCGAGTCCACTTTAAGCCGTAGATCCCGGTCTGTAAGAGCGTCACGGAGCCAGTCAGATTTCTGTCATCCACATCATTTCCAAACTATATAGGGAGTAACTCGGCCCTAAGCATAGTAATATGGGTGCTGTGGTGTAAGAGTAGTAGCAGTCATATTAGACCGGGACTTACGGTTTCAAGTGGATTCCGAACTACTATAAACATCTATTCCCCGCAGGGACTCGAACCCGAACCCTCGAGAACAAAAAGCGCTAATCACTCGACCATTAGGCCCTTCAAAAGAGGTAGTTTGTGAAAATTAAAAATATTTTGTTTTCTGAAGCCATATATTCTAGTATAAAAAAATTAAGGATATTAATTTGAAAAATTCACTACATTTTAAAAAGGAAATAAAATATTTATGAATGAGATGATGTTTTTTCTGCTACATTAAGGTATTTCTATGAACGTAAATAAACTTATGAATTGATAAGCAATACTTTTGTCTTTTTTAATCTTAAATATTTTTGTAGTACATAAATTAATGGTGATGTCATTTACTAAAATTCATACTGTGATCGATTTGTAAATTATCATTTATTATAGATGTTTAGCAATTTATAAATTCACTTTCACTTTATTTAATTATTTAACTTTTATTAATTATTGATCATATGCCAAATGATTTATTTACTCAGTGCTATAATATTTTCATAGGGACTGCGATTTGAAATGAATCCCAGTCTTTTTTATAGTTATGGTACTTTTAGATCCCTTGTTCTTCTTCAAAGCAGATATTTGCATGATAAAATTCATTCTTTAATTTAAATTTTTCTTAGTTAACCAGCAGTTACGGTTTTTTTTTTTTTTTTTTTTTTTTTTTTTGGAAAATTATATTTTATATTGAATACGAGGAATAGTTCTTATTGGAAAGGGTATGGAGGGATATTACTTTTGAAATTCCACCATTGTTTGCATATTGTATGGAAAAAATTATGTAAATTACAACCACGTATCAATTAATTCTTTTAAACAATTTATTTCCTAAATACTTTTATTTATTTATCTGGGTGATTTATTTCTTGCACTAACACAAAAACTCTCCTGAATAATTCATTTTTTAAGCCATAATATATTTTGCTTTCTATTTATTGTTTGCTTATTATTATTGTAATAAATAAAAATATGAAATCAATTTCTACATTCAAAATTAATTACTTAATTTAATTTTCTTTTATTGCTAATTATTGTAAAACTTGCGAAGAAATATACTTTTCTTTAATACATGTATTTTTTTTTTATCTTTTAACATATATTTATTTCTTCATTTAATACACTTTCTAAGATATACGTAAAACGAAATCTGTTTTTGATCTTTTGTGTTATATTTGGAATAACTGTCGTTATTAATTCAGGGGAAAATTCGATTTTGTTAAATTATAGTTTATTTTAAATGTTAATTCTTTTAAGATAAAGTCGATTTATATTAATTTAACTTGACTAAATTCGACTTCGACTAATTTAATTTTGACTCAGGGTTTCTACTAAAAACAGCAGGCAATAGTTCTTTTTCTCGATAAATTTTTTTCTCTTCTGTATGCAACAGTGCTTGTAAATGTTATGTAATTTTGTTTCGTCTCTAAATTTTTTTTCCTTGTCTAATAAAATTATTCTTTTGTCAAACATAAAAGCAAAACTTTACAGTTTTTTTTTTTTAAACACGTGCATTTTAAATCTGATGTATAGAACTAAATACCTTTTAATTTTACTGTCATTAACTTTAAATCCGAGTGGTCAATGTGGTGGGCTTTAGGTCAAAGCATCGTCTTTGAAAAACAATAAATAAAATATTATGTGGATAGCAAATTAATAGGCAAGTAAGTCCTTCAATTGGGCTTTAACGAAGTGGAAGAAGGGAGTCAATCCTACGAATTTTAGACTTGGAAGTATTTGTTCCAAATTACAAAGGGCACAATGTATGTGCCACAATGAAGGTTCTCCATGGTGTCCCCAGGTAATGTTGAAAATGCTGCATGAACGTTTTAACTTTAAGTGATTATTGCAATTAACTCTGGAATGAATGAAAAGTATGAGCTACATCGCTCTTGAAAGAGATCTAGTCCATTGAGAGATGGCACTAGTTCTCTGGCACCATGTGTTGATGCCAAAAGATACTAGACAGGATTTTTGAATTAAGATAAAAAAGTAAAAAAAATTTAAATTATGGTCAGGGTGGCTGTGTCAAATTAATTGCTATAAACTCCTCATTTGAGCACCTTAGAGTATTAATAGTTAATTATAGAGTACTTGAGCAAGTATTAATGTGGCTACAGAATTTTAAGTTAGTAAATACTGAATTAATTTAATTTTACGATTAAGTGAGGAGTGCAGTTAATCTGGAATGGATGAAAAGAACGAGTTACATCGCTCTTGAAAGAGATCTAGTCCACATTGAGAGACGGTACTAGTTTTCTGGCACCATGCAAGATACTAGATAGATTTCTGAATTAAGATTTAAAAAATTGCAGAATTGAAATTAAAAGAAAATTTAAATGCTGGCTTAATTAATGGCCCTTTGCAATGGCTCAACAATTATAGTGTTATGGAAAGCAATGGAAGAGTTAGTGGAGTTAGAAGATTTAGCCGTTTAGAATTTAACTTAAGTCTTGCACATCGTAACACTAAGAAAAAGAAACAAATTTTGAAAAATTAAAGCCAAAAATCATACCAGATTTGCTAAAAAGTTGTTTTCTTAAAAATGCTATACCAGTGGCGAAATGACCCAAACCAGAATCATGAGCTTTTGAAATACTTAAATTCAATGTCAGAATGTAAAGAATTTTTGTGAAAATAAATGCAAATCATGGTTTTAACATTACAATTCATATGCAGCATGTTACTTTATATCAGAGGCTACTTTTTTTCTAAAAAAAAAAGGCATGGTTAAGTCTTATTTTGTTAAAATACGGGTAAAAATAATCTTTTCGTGACAAACTAACAGAATAACTATATTGTTATTTTTTAAAATTAGTTTATCTGATTTTTCACTTCCCAGAAAATTTTGTCTATACGTGTTGCACAAGCTTGATAAGTGCAACGCGTAGATAAGGGAGTCATATAAATTCCTTTAAATTAAAAATTGTTTTGACTGTGTATTGAAAAGATATCGCGCGTTATCAAAATTGATGTTAAAAGTTTAATTTTTAGTTTGTTGACCTTTGAGGGGTAGCACCTGTCATTTGCTTGCTGAGTTACATCGCTGAGCACGAACAAAAATGACAGAAACGAAAGACGAGTGTCTGCATGTTAAGTAACTTGTTCAGATAATTATTTCTGTCGGCACGACAGGTGATGAAGATATCCATGGATGATTAATTTCCATTATATTAGTGTTCGATCATACACATGCTTTATTTAGTTTTCCACGGACATAACAAAAAAGATTGTTTTAAAGTTCAATTCTTATCATGCCACTTGTCAGCATTCTATTTTTGAAAATTAAAAAAAAAATATAGTTTATATCAACAAACAAATCATACTTCAACATCAATACATCAACAAACAATTATTTTCAAATCACATAATTTGCGATACCAATAAAATTCATAAAAATAATTTTCTTTCATAAAATCTTCAAAGCCTGATAATTTTTGTAACTACTATTTATTGCAGAAATATAAGATTTTTACATTTTTTTGTTTGTTATTGTTGAACATCTGTGGACTTCTATTTCCAATTGTGGTGGTGGCTCGGATGGCCAATTGACTAGCACTCTGACCTTTGGTACCATAGGCTTCAGGTTCCAATCGTGGCGATGGCATGGATGTTTGTGAGTAGTTCGGAATTCACGTTATACCATAGGTTCCGGTCTAATTAGCCCAAAATGTGTGCAAAAATGACCGTAGAGCGACAAATTAAACCACTTATGATGTCATAAGCAGCTAATATGAGGAGGATATTGGAGTAACTTTTAGGTAATTTTTTTTCGCATTTACGCTTGTGGGAGAAAACCTCGAATATTCCCACCAAGTATTCAAACACTATCGATGTGAGACGCTTTTACATTCGCGCCGTCATAATCACTGTTGAATAGCCTTGTTTGTTCGTTAGTGACTGCAATGGCGACATCGGTAGATGGAAACCTCAACCCAGCTATAAAAAGCATGTTAGACCATGCGTCTGGTCTTCATTCCATATATTTGTAGTCTCCGGATATTAGATTTAAAAGAAATAAGATTAAGTTTTTAATAAAAATGTAAAAAAAAAAGTGTCTTGAATTTGCTACATCCTTTAAAAAATGCACGACTCGTGGATCAGTAGTAAAGAAGGTTAGTTTTAATCCAATGGCGGCATTGTTGTAGACATTGTTTCAAAAACGAGGAGGCTCGATGACAGAAAAACAGAAAACAAGACACTGGATTTTATAACAGCTGGGGGAAATTTTAATATTGTTTGAATTTTTTTTTTTTTTTTTGTAATTCCCTATGAAGTTAAAACCATTAATTTTAAATAAAACTCAACTATTTAATCGTATTAGCTAGAAATTTCATAATTATATTACAAAAAATTTGAGACTATCAAAAAAAAAAGTTGTCGTATAATCAAGTTTCAATGTATCAATGTATCAGCAAAAAGAAATTGCAATAGCAATTGAACTATTCTCTAATCAATGCTCATTTTATTAAACAGTGTTCTCTTGCCCCAAACATATTAAGACTCTTAAGCTTAAGCTCAACTTAAATTCAAATAGCTTATACTTATAAAATTATGAGTTTGTCTAAAAATGCAAATAATGCAAATTTCAAGAAAAAAAAAGAAGAAAAGAGAAAGGATTTAGTTTTAAGACTTAAAGATAAACTTTTTGTGGTACTAAGCAACATTTTATGTTAGTATGTTAATATTTACCCTCGCTAAAATGAGGATTTCGCGCGATGACCAGAGCTTTCCTATAAGGCTACGCAGTAAGCTAATTTCATGTGTTTGTCTGGAATGTTGCGCTGGGTATAATGTGCTTAATTTGCAGGTTACCTGCTGAAATTCCACGCAACCTTTTAAAAGAAAAGGTCACTGTTTTCGTAACCACTAAAGACTCACGGGTCACAAGTGTGGCTTGAATACAAATAAACCTGTTGTCACCCGTGTGAGTCAATAACACCTGAAGAAGCAAAAGTTTTGTTCTTTAGGAGAGAAAGTTAAGGTCTGTTTGTGTACTTTATGTCTGGTGGAGATTCAGTGATGCCCAGGGACTTACGGTAAAAAAAAAATTTCTCAGTTAAATTTAACGTTTGACCGTTAGATTAATTAATTTTAGAATTATTTTTACTAATTATGAATATTATATTAGTTTAAATTTTCATATTTAGCATATAGGATTGATTTAACATTTTGTTGAACAAATATGACGTAGTGTTGTTAGGTTTAATAATTATATTATATTTTATTTCAGTGACAATTTTAAAAATAAATGAGAATTGCAAAATTATGTGTAAAATTGCAAGAGAAAGATATTATACAATCTCATCTTAATTGTACTTTTCATGTCATTTTTTAATTAGTAAAAATCATATTTACTGACAATATATAAATAATATCTATACACATATTTAACATGTATGAATATGCAAACTTAGTTTACAGTAATACCTAATATTCATTATATTAGTTGATGGGTGATAAGTATTAATTATATAACAGGTTAAATATCTATGTTATTTACAACATACTGAAAACACTTAGCCAGGGATCCTTGGAGCCTTTGGAGATCTATGAGCTTGGAGTAAAAGAAAAAAAACTAATTCTAAAGTTGTAATTGGCGATGGTTTGTTTTTGCCTGGGTTTACAGATTTATGCTATATGGGTTGAAGGAAATAAACCTCTTTCCTTTTGAAGATTATTTGTTTATTAATGCATGTTAAGCCAACACAGAAATATTGCTTACAAGTATTTCAACATGTTTACGTTATTAAATTATTAAAATCCATTCTCCTCAAAGATTTCTCTGAACACTGTCCTAATATTATTCTGTTTTCCTCACCGGAATATCTTCTAACCATATTTCCATAAATAGGATATCCTATAACCATGTTTCCATAAATAGGATATCCTATAAATCATGTTCCATGGAAATAGGATATTATGTAAATATCCTATTTCCATGACGCTGGAAATAGGATATTCACTTAATATATCGGGATAGTCCAAGCGGGGGAGAGAGGGACAATACAGAAAAAGAGAGATTGTTGAACTTCACAATCACAAATTACATTTTCACTGATTTTTAATCAAATTAAACACCAATTATATAATTGTTAAATTAATTTCAATCAGCTTCTAAACTAATATAATTTTTCTCATACTTAAATGTATATTCCATATATAATAAAAATTAACTTCATTAATTGGAATTTTCCATCTCTTGTAGAGTAAAAAAAAAAATCTATTCAATCTAAGATGAGATACGCTTTATTTTATCAAATATTCCCATTCAATTAAATAGTCTCGTACAAGATGAACAACAGTTTTGCGCCAACTTCTAATAGTAAAATTAACTAATACAACGCCAACTTCTAATAGTAATATATAATTATTGCATTGTTAGTGCATCAGGTTTTCATTAACGGTTTTTAAATAAAATTATTATTATTATTATTTATTTTTTTCAAAATATTATTTAAAAAAAGAATGCGAAGCTTCCACCTTACTCACAAATAGATCCAATGAACCTGAAATAATTATTAGCCTCTAATTTTAATACATTAAATAAACAATCTTTAAATAAGAATCCTTCTAATGAATACTTCTAATAAATCTTCTAATAAATCTAATAGTACTTTAAATAACAAAGCTTCTTATTTGTCAATATGATTTTCATGTAAGAAAAATTAAGGCTTGAATAATTTAAAAAAAATATAAAAAGTTTTTTACGTATTTTGCCAAGATTTAAAATATTTATAAAGCTCTTTGAAATTTTGCACCAAAAAAAAAATTTGCCTTTTAAGATAAAAATTTAATACCTCTAGGCGAACGTTAACGTTAAAATTTAGAGAAGTTGTATCAAATTGCAGCCAAATCGGTCGCAATTTACTCTCAAAAACGCTAAAACTCGCTTAAAACAGCTCGGAGAGCTCCCAGAGCGTGGATTTGTGACTTACACGCATACTTGCAAATATCTATCGAAATAAATTTTCTAGGACAATTCTTTTAAGGGGTTCAGTTACAGGCGTGAAACGCTATTTAACGATATCCACATTATGGCCCTAGCACGTCAATTTCTCCCAATATGGACACGGGGTATATGGGGAAATGCGCGATCCGGACTAGGCGAGCGCATGCCCATAACTTCTACAAATAATTTCTCACAGACACGCGGTTGTGCCTATAGATTTGTGGCGTTGCATTACATCCTCTGGAACCGACAAAAAAATTATTCCTATGGAACTTTTAATGTTTTTGGCCAAATTCTTCAACTGAATCCTGGCCTTAACAGGACAAATTGAGGTCGCACGCAAAAATGCTGATAGCCGATCACAATGTATTCATCCGAGGCACTTAAGTTCCAAATTGCAGCCAAATCGGTCGCAATTTACTCTCAAAAACGCTAAAATTCGCTTAAAACAGCTCGGGGAGCTCCCAGAGCGTGCATTTGTGACTTAAACGCATACTTGCGAATATCTATCGAAATAAATTTGCTAGGCCAATTCTTTTTAAGGGGTTCACTTACGGGCGTGAAACGCTATTGAACGACATCCACATTGTGGCCCTAGCACGTTAATTTCTCCCCATATGGGCAAGGGGTATGTGGGGAAATGCGCGATCCGGACTAGGCGAACGCATGCCCATAACTTCTACAAATAATTTCTCACAGACACGCGGTTGGTGCCTATAGATTCGTGGCGTTGTATTACATCCTCTGGAAGCGACAAAAAAATTATTCCTATGAACTTTTTGTGTTTCGGCCAAATGCAGTTTTCGGCCAAATTCGCAACTGAATCTGGCCATAACGCGACAAATTGAGGTCGCACGCAAAAATGCTGATAGCCGATCACAATGTATTCATCCGAGGCACTTAAGTTCCAAATTGCAGCCAAATCGGTAGCAATTTACTCTCAAAAACGCTAAAACTCGCTTAAAACAGCTCGGAGAGCTCCCAGAGCCTGGATTTGAGACTTAAACGCATACTTGCAAATATCTATCGAAATAAATTTGCTAGGACAATTCTTTTAAGGGGTTCAGTTACAGGTGTGAAACGCTATTTAACGACATCCACATTGTGGTCCTAGCACGTCAATTTCTCCCCAAATGGACACGGGGTATATGGGGAAATGCGCGATCCGGACTAGGCGAGCGCATGCCCATAACTTTTACAAATAATTTCTCACAGACACGCGGTTGGTGCCTATAGATTTGTGGCGTTGTATTACATCCTCTGGAACCTACAAAAAAATAATTCCTATGGAACTTTTAATGTTACGGTCAAATCCATTTTTGGCCAAATTCTCCCGTGATCCTGGACTTAACAGGACAAATTTAGGTCGCACTCAAAAATGCTGATAGCCGATCACAATGTATTCATCCGAGGCACTTAAGTTCCAAATTGCAGCCAAATCGGCGCAATTTACTCTCAAAAACGTTAAAACTCGCTTAAAACAGCACGGGGAGCTCCCAGAGCGTGCATTTGTGACTTAAACGCATACTTGCGAATATCTATCGAAATAAATTTGCTAGGCCAATTCTTTTAAGGGGTTCAGTTACAGGCGTGAAACGCTATTTAACGACATCCACATTGTGGCCCTAGCACCTTAATTTCTCCCCATATGGACACGGGGTATATGGGGAAATGCGCGACCCGGGTAGGCGAGCGCATGCCCATAACTTCTACAAATAATTTCTCACAGACACGCGGTTGGTGCCTATAGATTTGTGGCGTTGTATTACATCCTCTGGAACCGACAAAAAAAATTATTCCTATGGAACTTTTTATGTTACGGCCACATCCAGTTTTCGGGCAAATTCTCAACTGAATCTGGCCATAACGGGACAAATTGAGGTCGCACGCAAAAATGCTGATAGCCGATCACAATGTATTCATCCGAGGCACTTAAGTTCCAAATTGCAGCCAAATCGGTCGCAATTTACTCTCAAAAACGCTAAAACTCGCTTAAAACAGCTCGGAGAGCTCCCAGAGCGTGGATTTGTGACTTAAACGCATACTTGCGAATATCTATCGAAATAAATTTGCTAGGCCAATTCTTTTAAGGGGTTCACTTACGGGCGTGAAACGCTATTTAACGACATCCACATTGTGGCCCTAGCACCTTAATTTCTCCCCATATGGACACGGGGTATTTGTGGCGTTGTATTACATCCTCTGGAACCGACAAAAAAATTATTCCTATGGAACTTTTTATGTTACGGCCACATCCAGTTTTCGGCCAAATTCTCAACTGAATCTGGCCATAACGGGACAAATTGAGGTCGCATGCAAAAATGCTGATAGCCGATCA
>BPLR01014052.1:0-20123 GCA_021605095.1 Caerostris extrusa
TTACGTATTGCTGGGAGAACTATGAGTATCGCTTGGGAGAAAAACCGAAAACCCTACCAAGTAGGTCGACTAACGAGGCAAGAGGCTGAACGTCAGAAACGCCATCCAGTCTTCCCTATCTGAAATACGGTCTGCAACAATGCAGCCAGCATGCTTCAACAGCGGCCCACGGTGCCACTGAGCAACGATTCGGGAGGGAAATGTTTTTATCACAACGCGCAGTGCCTTCCGAGGACTTTTAGGGGGACTTCCTCGCATTTGAGTATAGTATGGGAAAACCCGAAAAACTACCACCAGGTAGTCCAACTAAGGAGGCAAGAATTTAAACACCACAAACGCTATCGGGTTTGAAAAGATATTTTGAAACAGTGTCTGCAACAATGCCGCAAGTGGATCGAACATCAGCGGCGCACGTTACGGCTGAGCCGCGAGTCGGGCATGAAATGTTTTAATCAGAATAATTTATTATTCAAATGAATTTAAACAACAACTGTTTTTGTCAGAAAAAAATATTCAAAAACGAGTAACAACTCGAATATCACAGACATATGAAGAATTTAATCTCAGATAAATGACATAATTATAGAAAAAAGCATATTGAATAAATTAAACACATAGATGTTAGTATAAAATTTACACAATATTGAGCCACATCAAGATCTAAATGCTTGACTTCATTTTTTGTTGATTATCAAGTAAAAGAAAATTAAAAACATTTTTCCATTATTTAAATAAATAATAATAAAAAAAAAACATTCACCTTTTGAAGGGTAAATTATCACCCAGTCATTTAGGTCAAACACATGTCAAAAACAAACAGTTTTTTCAAAATTAATAGAATTTTGTAGAAATATTACAAAAGACTATGACTCCCGGGCTCCGCCTATTTTTGTCTTGGTAGCATTTTTTTGTATTTTCTCTTTCTTTAAAGAAGTCAGTTGCATTTCATTTTTTTTAACTGGCCTATTTTTAAAGTGGTTTTCTAAGAAATAATTTATTAAGTTAAGTGAATTTTCTTTTTCAAAAACATGTCTTGTCATTTAATTTGCTGCGATAAATTGAGTTTAGACCAAAGAACTACCAGACTTTTATGATGTTTTTTTTCAGATACTTAACTTTTTTTCCCCTGTATTTATCTTAATTTAATTTGTATTAGCAGTGAAGTTTTATATACTTAGTAAAGCAACAACTTTAAATTATTTACAAGTTGTAACATTTTTGTAAAAAAATAAAGATTAAACACATAACATTTCCTAATTTCAAAAAAAAAAATATTATTCATCAACATTGTTACAAGGTTACAGAAAATAAATGACATGTAAATATAACAACCATTAAATATAGAAATGAAATATTTCATATTTTTTTTCAATATAAAGACTGTTTAAAACAAATAAATAACTTGTCAAACATCTTGAAAATAATGAACAACTAGCAAATCTTCAGCAGACGAATACGAAAATTATTATTCATTCAATATTAATATTAAATGAAATAATTAATTATAATTATAATATATTTAATAATTATTTACGTTTATTTAAAAGTTATTTAAATGGAGAGTGCAAAATCCTTTATAAAAATTAAAATAAAAGCAATAGACGCAAGCCCTAATGCCACCTTTGAGCGAAGTATCAATATGGCATCAGGTGTGAAGTATCATTCTGGGAAAGTTTTTAAGTTCATAAAAAGATAAATTAAAATATATTAAGAACTATAGAGTCTTTTTTCATTCATAAATAAATTTTGAAAAGAACAAAAAGATGCTTTAAAACCACACGCCCTCTAATAACGTAAACTAAAAAATGTTTTCGTAATTAAAAATAACCAAAAAGAGTTTTTTGCGATTTTTGCCTGCACAGCAGATAAAACATTTCTAAATTAATAGCAATCTTCGTTAAAAGTTAAGAGATAAATCAAGTATTGAACATAGGATTCCTATGTTAGAGGAGAGAATTGCAGTCATTGATTTGAAAGTTTGTAGTTTGGTTTGGTTTTGTGTCGCCCTACGGTCATTTTGTGCACACTTTGGGATAATTAGACTGGTACCTACATGTTAACACGTCTATATATTCTGAACCACTCACAAACATCCCTGCCACCGCCAGGATTCCGAACCTGAAGCCTGTAGTACCAACAGCCAAAGCACTAGTCAGTTGGCCATCAGGCCGTGATAATCTACAACCTCTACCCCGCATTAATAAGTGCTCTACTCTTGCTCAGTGGCAATGGGCGCCGATGGTGAGCATTAGGACTGAGGATCAGTCTGATAGCTGCTTTGTTGTAGACACATTTTCAAAAAACGAGGAGACTCGATGGCGTTTGGGATGTTCAACATCTTGCCTCGTGAGTCGGACTAACTGGTGGGTGTTATCCGGGTTTCATCTCATACTATACACAAATGCGGAATAGTCCCCCCTTAAAATCCTCCCGGAAAGTACTAACCTCCTTCTTCAGCAACTCGGAGCCAAGCCAGACTTCTACCTACGGGTGCTCCATCACAACAGAAGCTACTTCCCCTTTCGTCCTTCCATGAGACCCACGGGTTCTTAGACTTGGTCTAGATGTTGCTGTCGACCAAGTGGGATAAGAAAAAACACTATTATAGTATGTATCCCTTAAAGTATAATATAAAAATTATATCGTTTTTATCAATTAAATTAAATTAATGTAATTTTTATACAGTTAATATTTTTTGTAGATAAAAAACATCTGAAATTCGGCTTTTAATTAGTTTTTACATTTTAATCATTTGTTAAATTTTATCTAATCTTTATTAAGAAAGCAAATGTAAAAGTAAATAAATCTTGCAAATCTCATTCAATATCCGTGAAAATTAAAAAAATGCTATGTTCAAATAATTTATTTAAACAATGCCAGTATAATTAGGTAATTAGTTCCTTTTTATGTAACAGAAAAATAAATAATTACATTACAAATGAAATAGACATGAAATATAATTTTATTATTACCAGTATTGAGAAAAGCAATACAGATATATAATTATAATCTAAATAATATCAACATAAGGATTTGAATATCTAAGGAGAGCGTGCTTAAGATAGTTTTGAAAAAAGAGAAATTAATTAGCAAAGTATCAGCAGCAGTCTGTATATTCTAATATAGACATATTAAATCCATTATTTACATTACAAATCTATTTACATAAGTTATCCACCACTCAATAACAATTTTAAAAACACATACAACATATTTACAAATTGTTACATAAAATGAAATTTATTTACATTTATGTACTACATTGATGAGGCATGATAAAGAAAAGTTTTCTATACATAATTTATTTTCTACACATTGAAACACTAGTATTATTTCGTACATACAATGCTATACATTTGGATATTGAATATATGCAACCAATAAGATACTTTTATTATGGTATATTATCTGGATATATTTATTTTTTTAAACTCGTACTGATTTTTATTATAATTATTTATTTCATAATTTATTTAAAATAATAAAAAATTATATTAATTTTTTTAAATAGATAATTTTAGCAATTTTAATAATTTTACAAATTAGTTAAAAAAAAAACAATGTTTATGAAATTTAAAGTTTGTAGATGAATTTAAGATCATTATTGAATTTTTTGTACAATGCTTATTGTTTAATGATAATATTATGTATACAAAAATAAAATAAATCAATTATAATAAAATAAAATAAAGGAATTATAAAAAAAAATAAAATAAAAATAATATAAATTAAAAAATTATAAAAATTAATAAAATAAAATTATTTAAATTAAAAAAATTATAAAATTAATAAAATAAAATTATTTAAATTAAAAAGTATAAAAATTAATAAAATTATAAAAAGAATTTATTTAATTAATTAAATTAAAGTAAGGAAATTATAAATTATAACACAATTATCAAAGTTCATTTTATAAAATAAAAGCTTTCAAATATAGAAATTTTTAATTTTAATCTTACCTAAGAAAAATCAGACATTTTTCAGTAAAAATCAAATAAAATTTTGTAGTTTTTTTTACAAAGAATTGCGAAAAGTGACACATGAAATGATAGAGTGACAATACAATTACAAATTAAGTTTTTAATTAGTTTAATTAATTAATTAATCAAATATTGAAATTATAAAATTATCATACAATTATCAAAGTTCATTTTATAAAATTGATTTTTCACATATAGAGATGTTTAATTTTAATGATTCCAAAATTAGACATTTTTCTGTGAAAAATTAAATAGTGTTTTGTAGTTTTTAATGAAGAATTACGAAAGGAGATATAAGAAATGAAAGAGTGACAATACAATTACAAATTAGATTTAAAATTAATTTCAATAACTAATTAATTAAATTAAAGAAATGACAAAATTATAACACAATTATCAATGTTAATTTTATAAAATTGGAGTTTTGAAATATTGAAATGTTTGACTTTAATGTTTCCTAAAAAAATAAGAGATTTTTCAGTGAAAAAAATGAAACAAAATTTTTTAGTTTTAAGCAAATTACAAAAGGTGACATATGAAATGAAAGAATGACAATACAATTACAAATTATATTTAAAACTAATTTAACTAAATTACAGAAATTCCAAAATTATAAAACAAATATCAATGTTAATTTTATAAAATTAGAATTTTTAAGAAAAGAAATGTTTATTTTTAATTTTCTATAAAAAAAGTAGACATTTTTCAGTGAAAAATCAAATAATATTTTGTAATTTTTAACAAAGAATTACGAAAGCTGACATAGGAAGGGAAAGAGTGACAATACAATTACAAATTAGATTTAAAAAATAAGTTAAATAATTAATTAATTAATTTCTTATTTGAACTGTCTTTTATTAACTTTATTTATTGCATTACAACTTTATTTTTTGCAAGAAATAAAAGAGACACTTGTAACGTATTCCAAAAATTAAATTTCGAGCATTTCAAAGAAATAATTAAATGTTTTAATGTTTAGAATGTATAAAAAATAGTAAAGTTGAAAAGTCTGAAAAGATTTTATGAAATGAAAAATTAGTATTCGAAATAAAATAATTGAAGTTGACTAGTTTATGAAGCAATATTCCCTGTAGATAATTTCATACGAAAATATATACACGTATATATTTTACAAATTAGATTTATTTTTAATTAATAAATACATATTTATTAATTAATAAATCTGTAGAAAAATAAAGGTTTGTTGCCCAAAGAAACATTCAAATAATTCAAAATGTAAAAATTAAAGGACACATTTTTTAAAGTAATGTTTTATGCTTAATTATTTTTAACCATTTATACTAACAGAAATCAAGAAAAAATGAAATAAAAATAATAAAAGTATATAGACATATACGTAGTTGTCGAGTATAAATTAAAAGAGTGTATAAAATTAGGAAAAAAACAAATCATTATATTTTTTGAAAATATTTTTACATAAAAATCACCCAAGACATATTATGAATTTCATTTTTTATCATATTCTATTAAGTTTGTTATGTTTAACATTTACAAATATATATTAAATGTAATTGAATATACTATATGTTGACATACGAGGAGTTCTCCGTTTAAATTGAAGAATACATTATAATAGAACATATTTTATGTTCAAGTTAAAATTAAAATTTTAAAAATTTTATATGTTAATATTTATTTTCATAAATAAATATTAACATGTCAATGTACCTAGTGAGAATTAATAAAAAATACCTTTTATTAAATAAAGACTATATTTATTTTAAAATCTGACATTTTTAAAAAATCTTAAATTAAAAATTTTTTTTTTGAAGTCCATTGAACTTTTTTTAAAGTAGATAAATCTTTAAAATTGGGAAAGATATGAAAAAGTAAGAGAAAATGAAGTATAATCAAATTTTAACGTTTATAATTTTAATGTCATTATTAAACGTATTGAATAATTTAAAAGACCTTTTTTTATGTTTATTAGTTAATTATTTTTAGAAATGGCATATATGCAGTTGAAATATAGTAACATTTTAAATTTAAAAATTTTAATTTAATTTTTTATTATTAGCATTTTAAAGAACAACATAAAAAAATTAGTTTTATTTATACTTTATTATTCTGGCCCAAACGATAAATCACAAGCAAGCCAATTGTCGTATGCACTCGTTGCCACTGTAACGGAGTATCGTCAATTGTTCCCAATATAATATCGCCAATTATCACCAATATGTAATAATGTCACCAACTATAATTTGTAAACAGTTATAATAAAATTTTCAAAGATATTGTTCCTGTTTTTTCAAAGAATTCTTGATATTTTCATTTTTTTTTTTTTTTTTTACTTTTCAGATATATATTTATGGATGAATTGAATATGTTAAACATCATTTTTGAGAATTTTTAAAAATTCGAATAATTAAATTTTCAGAACAATATATTTGGTTGTTCCACATGTAATGGACGCTTTATAGTATTAGTTGAAGCTCTATATAAAATATATATTTTATTAAGTCACATAAGAATGTTATATATCATCTTATTGTTTATTCAGTACTTTGTTATGAATTTTATACTTTTAGATTCTCACTGACTCCCTTTAATTTCTGGGCACTGTCAATGTTTTCATTCTTTTATGTTTGCCCCCAATGGAGAGGACATTTTTTGGGCCAGGGAGTTTAATCTTCAATATCATCATCATCTGTGTTTTTAATTACATATTTTGTTCCCATAAAGTTTGGGAATGTTTAATAAAATCTGAAATAATCTGAAACATGGAACATGAAAAAATATGGTTTAAATTTTCTGTATGAGTATAAATTTAGACAACCTACTTCCCAAGAAACACGAAACATTAATGCTTTATTTGGGAATGAAACAGCTAAAGGTGATACGATTATTTGAATAGTTTAAATGAGGAGATTTGAGCTTTTACAAATTCAGTAGAAACACCTAAAAATATCCTCCGTAATGATGTTAAACCTAATCCTACAAAAACTGTTTGAGAAGATGCTGTTGATCTTGCAGCAAGCATAGCAATAGTTTTGACAAATAACAGAGTTTGGAAAAGTAAAAAATGGATTTAACCAATTGACAAACAAGCAGAAATTTCAAAGCTTTTAAATTTGCACATCGGGGGTTTGGTTTGTTTTCTAGCCCTATGGTCATTTTGTGCACACTTTAGGCTATTTAGACAGGGACCTGCATTTTAACGAGGATTACGAACCACTCACAAACATTCCTGATTCCTCCAGGATTTGATAAATAGTACCAAAGGCCAGAGCTTTCAGATTGGCCATCATGCCGCCTTGCCCATCAGTGAGCAAAAGATATTTTCCCTTTTTGGACTACCATTATTGTAATGAAAAGTGATTGCCGTTTGATAGCAAATTAGTTGGAGTCGATGAAAAGCCTAAACAACTCATTCAGACAAAACTTACATTTAAAGAAGACAATGTTGACGTTTTGGTGTATCGTAATTGAACTATTCTTAGGAATAGGTCAAACAAATAATGCGCAGTATTACTATCAAAAATGGACATTGTGCATCAGAAATTGCTCTCATCAGAACCAGTGTTGGAGGATCAATCGAAAAGACGTTATTCTTCCATGATAACGAAATACTTCATGTTTCACAAATCACACTCAAAAGCTGAAAGAGTTGAAATTTGAGTTTCAACGAGTTGAAACCAAAATGACTTCTGCCTCATTCATCACTGGCATTTGTCTCCCTACTGACTACCATTTCTACGAACATTTGTTATCGTTTTTAATGAATAATTGCTTTGTCAATAATGAATCTATCAAAAATAGCTTTTTTATTGACTGAATTTATTGACTATAAATCAAAAGGTGCCCTTTGAAGCTGGCATAAAAATGTTTTATAATCGAGGGCAGAAGTGCATTGACGCAGATGGATGGATGATGAAATATATTCAAATGATTTGTGTTTGTGACCTTTTAAAAATTGTACATTTAAAAGTTAATTTCATATGGAATAACCCTAACAATTGAAAGCCTGTTTAGCATTCCGATAAATGGGATCTTAGGACTCTAAGTTGGTTTGTGAAGTATGGAATACTATAAGGCAAATTAGTAGACTGTATTCGAAATTTGTTAAAAAGAACAACATATCATATTTTTATTTTAAACAGTAACAAAATAATTAAAAGCAATTCCTTAATTTGGTAAAAAATAATTCTCAATATTGTTCTGTCTTCCAATACATCTTTTAACAAAATAATTATTAGAAAATAAGGTATTCAAATAGATGTTTGTTACAACTGATTTTTTATTTCATAGTTATACATATGTATTTGAATGACTACAGTCTGGTGGTAGTTTGAAAAATAGAGGTTATTAATTTCTAAATATACCTTTACTACAATTATTTGAAATAAATAGGTTATGTGAATATAGTAATTAAACAAAAAAGAAAATTATTAAAGAAAAATTTATTAAAAAAGAAAATTATCTGAATACTAAGAGACAAACTTTTGTTTCGTAAGATTATTATTGGAAAACTTATTCCTTATTTTAAACAATTAAGCTTCTTCTCCAATGGCGTGACTGCCCTATAGTGGAACAAGGCCTTCTACAAGATACCAAAACATAAGATATTGCTTTCTTTTATTGGTTAGGGGCTATCAGCCCTGAGATATTGACCACGACCTACGTTTTGAAGGGGATTTAGAACCACTACAAACATTCATGGCACCGCCGGGACTCATCAGGCCCCTACATTCATCAAGCCATCAGGCCCTCCAGCTTAGTAGCTAATACTATTCTGCTTTTTATAATTCTTTCAATAACTCAGAAGATCCTTAATGCTTTGATTTGGAAAAATAAAAAAAAAATATTGTTTTTTCAAATTTTTTTTTAATTCTAAAAGTAGATATATAATTAAATAATTATTTTCTTAAAATTTTAGAAATGTGATATATGAAGACACATTAGTTTTGCGGTGCATATGAATTACAGAACCCTATTTTTAAATACTGAGAGGTTTTAAATCCACGAACTCAAATAACATTGACATATTTAAACATATGGGGAAAAGCTCTTATTTTAGTAACCAAAGGAAGGGCATTTAAAAAATTCTTTAGACGTTTGGACGATACTATATTATTTAGACATAACTCTTCATTTGTTCCCCAATTTATGATTTAACAATACGCCCAAATGAAATCTGAAACTTCAAATTATTTCAAAATTCATATTCAATTTATTTTTTAATTCTATGAGTCGATATATAATTGAATAATTATTTTTCTTAAAATTTTCAAAAAATGCGATATATGAAGATATATATTAGTTTTGAGGTGCATTTGAATTACAGAACCCTGTTTTTAATCTTGAGAAATTTTTAAATACTCTTATTTTGAAAACCAACAAGACATTTAAAAAATTAATTCGACGTTTGGACGATACCATATTATTTAGATATAACTCTTGCTTGTTCGAATTTATGATTCAACAAATTCACGTTCATTTGACGATCACATTCGTATGATTCACAAAATCATGTTCAAATGAAATCTTGATTCAGAAGATAATTGTCGTTGCTTCGACCTTTTCTCTGTTGTCTTGGTGCTTTGGAACTTCTTGTAGTCGCAGAATGGCCCTGGGTGGCTGTCGTTTCTTTGCGATTGCTCTCGACTGATAGGACGAACCGTCTGAATGCGACGTGACGTACGTGCCAGATGTCTGCGAAAGACCTCTCCGGCACCTGTAGTTGTAATTAGGATTTCGTTGGGCAACTGAACGCATGGTAGGCATTCTTTAATGCCATCTGAACCTGAAATGGAATATTAATTATGCTGCAGAATAAATAGGTTATAATGTAAATATAATTTATTTATTCATATGAAATTGTAACAAAAGATCTATCCTTTTTTTCTGATTAAAAATAAAACAAAATTTATTCCTTTAAGCATCAATATAGCCACTACTATTATTTTTAATGAGATTTTTTCTGCATATTTGAGATGCCTTTTTTTTTAAGTAAAAATTTCTTTTGTTTTTTGCCTTGAAAAGGAATCTAGGTTCATTTCAATTTCTTCGCTTGAAGTTAGTCTAAATCTTGCAAAAGGTTTTGTAATGTAATGTCTCGGGCCATTCTAGACCTATAACGGTTCCGTCATTTCTTATTGGTGTAGATACACTCATGCCCATAAATTAAGGATAATGAAGTTCAGGTAAGGAAAGAGACAGAAGCAAAACAAATTTGACTTATTTGTAAAGTCTATTTATTAAACAAAAAGGTAAAGAGCAAAAAGATGTTATATGTTTAACATAATTAATAAAAATTGCGATTTTTACTCCATGGAGCAAATTTCAAAAAAGAACTATCTACAAAAAACAGTATAACATGGTTAGTATGATGGTTAATATGGAGTATGTCTCCCGGACGATTAATACAGGCCTTACAACGCCTAGGCATGCTGAGTATCAAATTATCAATCTGATCTTGGGAATATTATACCACTCATCAAGCAATGCCCTCCGAAGTTCCATTTTGACAGGTGGGAGGGGATTGACGGGCTGCAATTCGTCGACCAAGCATATCCCATGCTCTATTGGATTCAAGTCCAGATGATGGCCAATCCATACGGGTGATATCCTCCAATTGAAGGCATTCTTCTACAATGTTTGCACGGTGAGGAAGGGCGTTGTCATCCATAAACAGAAATTCAGCTCCCATGGCGCCTCGAAACAAACGTACATGTTGTTCCAGAATGACATCCCGATAGATGTGACCTGTCATCGTTAGACTCTGAACATGCAGGTCAGTTCTGGAACCAAGAATAATTCCTCCCCAAACGAGCCATCCTGCACCACCGTAACGGTGCCGTTCAATGGTGTTCTCTTGGTGGTAACGGGTATCTGGGCTCTCCATATGAAAGTCCGGCGAGAATCAGACTGCAAACTAAACCTGGACTCGTCGGAAAGCATCACACAAGACCGCTGTTGCAGTGTCCACAATGCATGCTCTCTACTCCAGTTTAATCGCAGGCGACAGTGAGTTGCGGTAAGTGGAACACATTGACAGATCTACGAGCATATAGACCAATGTGCCCTAAGCGTCTGTACACGGTCTGCCTTGAAACTGCCGTACCGGTAGCTGAAGAGAGCTGACGATACAGGTCTATAATGTGCTCCGTCTGTTTCTTTTTGGCAGTAACTGCTAAATACCGGTCCCTCATTCGGCGTTGTAACTCGGGGGCGACCTGTGCTGTAACATCTACTCACATTACCATCCTCTTGGAATCGTTGCCAAAGCCTGGAGAGGACATTCTGGGCGATTCCAAGTTCCTCGGATACTTCCAGCTGGGTACGTCCACATAGTCGTCCGATAATTCTACCACGTAAAAAATCATCCAAATGCTTCCTTTTGTGCCATAACTATGCGGTTATTGCACTGAAAGGCTTTTAAAGCGCTTGTGAACAATTTTACTTCTTTGTCACCATTCCTTATATACCCCTCTCTTACACTCTCGTCATTGTGACGTATTATCCGCGCCCTCTGGTGGTTCCTGTAATTTGCATATTCTTCTTCAAGATGTGTGTGATAATTCTACAGGTGAAATTTTTATTTTAGAGTTCAATTTCTGTGTGATTCTGGAGTATCCATTTATGGACATGAGTGTACTTTCTCAGCCCATGGTCTATCACTAATCACGATGCAACAACTCATGCTATAGCCCATAATTGTTTCGACCAGTGGTGGCACAGATAATCGCCATTTCCTGGTCTCATTATCCATGCCACTGAATATTTGTTGTCAAATTTGAGTGATAGATTGTTATTATGTACTTGTTAAAAAAATATACATTCCTCTCTCCTGAAACGAAATGCTGCAGCTCTTCCAGTGGGAAATTGCCACAGTAAGCTTTTTCAAGGATAGCAATCGGATGGAGCAAGATCGTGATGATATGGTGGTATAGGCCCTTGGATAAAGTATGAAGCAGCTAAACTATTGTCTTTGGGACTTAACAATATTATACAGGTCAACTGATTTATAGATATTTAGATGCTATCATGTCTTATATGGTCCTTCAAAAAATAATAAAAAACATACACACAAAATTTTTATTACTATCTGATATTACATGAATAATTTAAAAATATATATTTTTGAGATTAATAACTTCATATGTAAAAGTGTGCATTTTTGCAAAAATGTTTTGCTTCCAAAGCAGAAAAATGTTTTTACTTATTGTAATTATTATAAACCTGATGTAAATATTGCCAAAAATAGGAAGAAATAAAAAATTATGTTCTAAATTCATGTTTAACTTCACATATTTCTTTCGTCTTTATAAAAAATATATTTGTTTTTATAATGTAATATAAAAACTGGATACATGAATTCTTGTATTTTTTTATTTCATATTGGTTATTTTTAATTTAAAAAATGTATCAAAATAACCATTTTCGATGCAATTCTAATAAGCTTAGAAAAGGATGCACAGTTTTAATATTAACATTTAAAATTAAATTTTAAAAGCTGGAATAAAAATAAATATCTGCCATACATACGATTAAAAAGAATATAGAATTGTAGTAGCAAAATGTTTGTTTTTTAATTATCATTCCAACAAACCTTTTAAAAATTATTTTAGAGAAGAATATCAAATCTCTTCAAAAGAACATTCTTTTCTTTGTAATTACGAAAGCTTCAAATTAAATAAATAAATAAAAAAAAATGGGACGTGAAAAATTTTTTTATGCTTAATCAAAATATGCATTACATTTTAGTAAGAAAATGTTTTTAAAAAAAAAAAATATTTATACTGAATCCAGCACCTCAAAATTTCTGAAAACTGAATTTAAAATAATTATATAAATTTTTTATACTTAAAGTTGTTCCTGAATTATAAACAAAATATTTTAAAAAATATACTTGGTTAAAATAAGCACAATGAATAACTTTAAAATTCTTTCTTTTGACAGAAAATACTGGTTATATTTGTCTTCGTCATGTTTGTCTTTCAAGGATAAAAGAATAAACTCTTTTTTTTTTTTCATATTTCTTGGAATAACTCGAAAACATTCATCAAACTTTTGACAATCCTTTTGTTTTTCTACACACAATCTATAATATAAGCTTTTATTTCCCTTCTGTTTACGTTCCAAATAATATTTTTGTAAGGATAAAAAAATATCCATTGGCATTTCTCTAATTTACTCAATTTGCATATGCAAGTATAACTGGGAATTTCAAATACTTTAAAGAAGTGAGAATGTCCTTGAAAGTTTGACATTTGTGTTTGATAAAAACGCAAAAAGAATCGTCATCCGTCTTTACTGTTTACAAAATTTTTAATTTATGAAATTTGAAAGAGTTAGAAAAGTTTGTTGAAACAAAATTATACTTACATCAGCATTCATGAAGCAATATAAAATTGAAACAAAAAGACCCTAGAATGAAACAGAAATGTTTTATTATTTTTGTTTTATTGAATATATTTTATTATAAATTAAATTAATAACAATTGTAAATTATTTTGATAAATTTCTTTTTATTCGATCATGTTATTTTATAGCCGTAGTCTTTTAAAAATTGTTATTCATCACTATATTTGCTTAGGAAAATATTCAATATGTATAATAATAATAAACACACACACACACACACATACTACTGGCCATTAAAATTGATACACTACGAATTCGACATGCTACAGACGTGAAACTTAAACGACAGGAAGAAGGTGCTGTCGCAGTATTGCTGCTTTGCGTCGATCGAGATCCAAGGACTGTTAGCAAAATATGGAATCGATCGGTTCAGTACGGTAATACGGAACGCCGTGCTGGATCTCAACGGCCCTCTATCACTAGCAGCCAAGAAGACAGTCATGTTACCCGCATGGCCTTAATGGATCGTGCAGCCACGTCACGAGCCCTGAGTCAAGATTTGGGGTTGTTTGCAAGACAGCAAGTGTCTGCATGAACAGCTGGACGACGTTTGCAACAGCATGGATTCTCAGTTCGGAGACCATGGCTGCAGCTACCCTTGACGCTGCATCACAGACAGGAGAGTCTTCGATGGTGTGATCAACGATGACGAACCTATGAGCACGAATAACGAGACGTCATTTTTCAGATGAATCCAGGTTCTGTTTACAGCATCAAGATGGTCGCATCCGTGTTTGGCGGCATCGTGGTGAACACACATTGGCAGCGTGCATTCGTCATCGTTATACTGGCCCATCACCTGGCGTGATGGTATGGGGGAGCTATCGGATACACGTCTCGGTCATCTCTTGTTCGCATTGATAGCACTTTGAACAGTGCACGTTACATTTCGGTGTGTTACAACCCGTGGCTCTACCCCTTATTTGAGCCCTGCAAAAACTACATTTCAGCAAGATAATGCACGACGCATATTGCTTGTATTGTGCGGACCTTCCTTGATACGGAAAATGTTCGGCTTTTGCCCTGGTGTGCACGTTCATCAAGTCTCTCGTCAATAGAAAACGTCTGGTCCATGGTTGTCTTGCAATTGTCTCGTCACTATACGCCAATCACTAAGGTTGATGAGCTGTGGCATCGTGTTGAAGCTGCATGGGCATCTGTACCTGTACATGCCATCCAATCTCTGCTGGATTCAATGCCCAGGCGTATAAGTGCTTTTATTACTGCCAGAGGAGGTTGTTCTGGGTACTGAATAAAAAAAAATTTCCACCCAAATTTCTTGTCAATTTAATCACGTGTCATTTCCAGTATAATATATTTGTCCAATAAATATCCTTTTGTTATTTGCATTTTTTCCTGGTGTGACAATTCTAACGGCCAGTAGCGTATATATATCTTTTGTGAAATATATTATTATTTAAATCTATAATTTCTAAATTTTTCATATACAAATATAGTAAAAATACATGAGTATTAATTGCGGTAGATTTTGAATAGTATGTGAAGTATAACGTGATTTCATCTAAAAATAAACTACAAAATCCATATGATAAAATTAGTTTGTTATTTAATTTATATAGATTAAAATGCGACCGATTGCAAGGTAGCTTTACTTTAGATTTCAATGAATTGCTTAATTTTAATGATTAGCATTTAATTTTAATGAATAGCATAATTTTAATCAACAGCATAATTTAAATGATTACTATTTTAATTTTTATGAATAGCATAAAAAACTATGAATAAAACGACATAAATTATAAAATAAATTGAATATTTTTATTGGAAATTAAGTATTGAAAAATTATTTTGAATCTCTTTAATTATAAACAAACTGAAAATTTTCTATATAATAATCTGTATTCTTTATTGTATTCAATATTTATATTGTGATTTCCAATTACTTACAGTATAAGTAATTGGAGTATAGTATAATTCTTATACTGTCACGTTATTTTTGGACTCTATAGGAATAATGTTTTGCAGCGGAAATTTCAAAATTAACTGATCTACATTTGCGTGTGAAAATAACACAGAAAGTTTCTAAAAAGTAATTCAAATGGATGTTGACAGGCACTCACTCATCCTGTCGTAACACTAATCTTTTTCAAAATAGAGACCTCTGTGAGTAATTTCAGTAGGAGGTCGGACTCAGGCTATTCGTTCTCTACACATTCTATCACTAAGCCTACGAGTCCGGAAAAATTACAGATACTTCATTCAAAAAATTCTCAGAATAAAATCCGTAATAAAAAAAAAAATAAAAATTAGCGTTGTATTTGCACAAATTCGGATAATCTAAATAACGCCCTTATTAGAAAATCCGTCAAAAGAAGCGGGGGTTGTCAGCTTTCCTCACTTCTCATTAGAGTAGACACTTTCTCAGCCCATGGTCGATCCCCAATCACGATGCAACAACTCATGGTGTAGTCCATATTATATCTGTAATTGTTTCGACCTGTGAAGGTCACACAGACAGTCGCTAATTTCATGAGGTTTCATTATCTATCTAACGCCCTTATTAGAAAATGTATATTTATTGATACGATAGTGTTCCATTTATGAATGCCACGAACAACCAACCAACGACCGGTCAGGGAAGCACATTGCCTTCCAAAGTCGTTTACTATCATCCATAATATATATTAACTATAAATGTCAGTTGTTTAATGGTTGCCGTTACTCTCAGTACATTTAAATCCATAGAGAAATTTTAATGCTTAGCATGTGTTATATAAAACTTTGTAATTTAAAACACACTCAAAAATGTATATTTGTGTAATGTTAAAACAATTCGAAAATATATAAATGTATAAAAAACACTTGCAAATTAAAATGATGTATTTAAACTATTATATTCTTTTTGAAAACAACTTAACTGTTTGTTTTTATTATTGATAAAAACAATGTTAAATGTTTGGTTTGCCGCTCTACGGTCATCTCGCGCACACTTTGGGCTAAACAGACCGGGACCACAGTCGAACGTGGATTCGAACCCACTGAAAAACATCCATCCACTGTCAGGATTCGAACTTGGAACCTGGACCACCAGGCCGCTTTATCATTCATAAAGTTATTGGGTTGTCTTGATGTGGTTAATTACCTTTTCTTCCACTCTATTTCACATAAAGCAACTGTGAAGATTTTAATTATTTATAATCATGCCGGGAATGTTGTTGTTGTTGTTATTCTGATATACATTATGTGGGACTTCAGAAAGTGTACTTCCAAAACAATATAAAATTTGCAAAAATGAAATTAGAAATATATTTTTTACAAATCTGTCAAATTGAAAAAGAACTATTGCAGAAAGCATGTTTTTAAAAAATATTACATTTCTTAATTAAATAAGTGAAGGTTACATAAAAAAAGAACGGACGAAATTTCATTTGGATTAACTAGATAGAAAATATCAAAACAAGCAAGGTCTTTTTAAAGCTTAATGAGAAAAAAAGTTCATAATCTTAGAATAGAAAAAAAAAAATTTAACGTGATTTTTTTTTAATGTGTAGGTCTTTCGCGTTTTATCACCATTGTTTTATAGGCCGTCTCCCCTAGTCCAGTGGTAACATGTGAAATTAGTGTTTAACAATGTGTAGTCACAGTTTTCAGAAAAAGGTGACACGATGGCACTTGTAACAACGTCTGTAAAGTGCTCGTTTCGCATCGGTAAGTAGGTTGTGTGATGGGAGTTTCACGCGAACAAGGGGCAGTTACCCTTAAATGTCCTCTCTAAAAGTAGTGCACTTTCTAATAGACCGTTGGCGGACTATTTGTGGCATATATAAGAAGAATATGTGGCATACAGATATCCAGCAAAAAAATCTTTATCCAGCTTTATTTAAAAGTTACAAGATTGGACTTTACCGGACAAATAGAATCATGATGTTGTTTGAATAATACTGAGAGTCCAGCAGCGCGGCGCGCGGACGTCCCATGAGTCGTCTACACATGTATGGAAAGAAAGGGCGAAGCTTCAGTTGTGATGGAGCACTCGCATGTAGAAGTGTGACCTATCTCCGAGTCGCTGTCGAATGAATGCAATACCTTCTGAAAGGACCTTTAGGGCGAACTACCTAACCCCCTACGGATATCGTTTGGGATAAAAACCCCGAAAACTCCACCAGGTAGTCTAACTCACGAGGCAAGATGTTGAACACCACAAACCTCCTCAAGTCACCTCGTTTTTAAACTGTGTTTACAAAAAAGCCGCCAGCTGATTGAACCTCAGCTCTAATGCTCCCAACGGCGTACGTTTTCACTGTGTCCCGAGTCGGGCTACATATTGATATTGATATGTTTTATAGGCAATATAAAACAGAGTAAAAAATTTAATAATATAATAATACAGGTAAAAAATCTGTCTTGAGTTTTAACCTTCGTGTTTGACGACCACCATACTGCATTTTCATTTCACTCTGCTTATCTGATGGAGTCCGTCTCCAAACACCGACTGTGAGATGGCATCCAACGTTTCTTGGAAATCAGACAATGGAGAGAAAACAGTATATCTCACAAAATTCTAATGAAAAGTTTTATTAATTTTAAGCTGAATCTTATCTAAATTTCCTATTCAAAAATGCAATTTTCAAAACGTTTACTATTTCCAAACGTCCAACTTAACAAGGTGGGCTGAAAGGTTCATAGGCCGGCACATAGATGGCGCTACTATTATTAAATTCTATAATTTTTAGTTAGCCCTAACCTTCAAAAGACACGTGCATAAATTTAACAGCTGTTGCACTATTAGTATGAGTTATAGCACTTTTAGTGAGAAGCAACTTTGTTAGTTTTGAAAAAAATGGATAAAAGAATTTCGTGTGTTAATAAAGCATTGCCTTTTTGCCGAAAAAAAAAATACAATTGAAGCCAAAAGGCTTGGCTTGATAAACATTATTCGGACTTTGCACCAGGAAAATCAACCGTAGCCAGAAGTGGTTCGCTAAATTTAAAACGAGGCGAAATGAGCACCGAGGACGATGCACGCAGTAGACGCCCCAAAGAGGCTGTTACCGACGAAAACATCAAAAAAATCCGCAAAATAATTTCTGATAACCGTAGGTGAAGTTGATTGAGATAGCTGAGACCCTAAAGATATCAGAGGAACATGTTGGACATATCGCGAATGAATATTTGGATGTGCGAAAGCTCTGTTCAAAGCGGGTGCCGCGCAGAGCTCACAATCGACCCAAAACAACAACGAATTAATGATTCTAAGCAGTGTTTAGAGCTGTTCAATCGTAATAAACCCGAATTTTTGCGTCGATATGTGACAATGGATGAAAAATGGCTCCATCATTTCACACCGGAGTTCAATCGACAGTCGGCCGAGTGGACTGCACGTGATGGTACTAAAAATGCTCTAACTCCCATACTAATAGTGCAACAGCTGTCAAATTTATACACGTGTCTTTTGAAGATAAGGGCTAACTAAAAGTATATGGATTTAATACTAGTAGCCCCATCTATGTGCCAGCCTACGAACCTTTCAGCCTACCTGTTATCACACACACACACACACACAAAAATTATATTATCAGTTGTGTATATCTCTCATTCCGTATAAACTCTTGACACAGAGACAGATGCCGGTGAGAACCTCCTTTCTGAAAGTAAGATGAGCAGCTATTTTCTATGAGAACAATTATTTCTCATGCTCTCATCCGTCAGATTATCCCCTTTACGATGGTTCTGTTAAATGATTTATATTCATCTCGAAACCACTCAAGAAGATTATCCCATTTATTTCACAAGGTATGAAATTGCCTAATGGAAACTGAGTTGGAAAATTGATCACTTAGATTGAATAGAGAAACAATAACGTTAGATTGAAATAGAAAGTATAATGAGGCGGTTCAAGTTGGATTTGGTTATGGCATGATTTGCATAATTTGAATAGTGATTGACATATGCGTATGATTTAATATTGATTGATATATGCGTATGATTGGATATTGATTAATGCCTTTGTATAATTTGGTTTATTGTTTGATGCATATGCTTGATTGGATATTGATTGATACTAATTGTATGATTTGATGTTGAATGATTAGTATGATTTTGATGTTGAATGATTAGATAATTTAGATATTGATGGAAATTGGATTGGAAAATTGATCACTTAGATTGAATAGAGAAACAATAACGTTAGATTGAAATGTAAAAGTAATGAGGATTTTCAAGTTGGATTTGGATATGGCATGATTTGTATAATTTGAACTTTGATTGACATATGCGTATGATTTAATATTGATTGATATATGCGTATGATTTAATATTGATTGATATATGCGTATGATTTGACAGTGATTAATTACCTTTTGTATAATTTGGCTATTGTTTTGATGTATATGCTTGGTTGGATATATAATTTAGATATTGATGATGTATGTGTATGACTCGATATTTATTAATATGTTTGTATAATTTGGTTTGTGATTGATGTATATCTGTGATTTGATATTGATTGATGTATATGTTTGATTGGTTATTGACGGATGGTAGTTCTATGATTTCGCTGTTGATTGATGTATGTTTGATTTATTTATTGATTGATGTTAGTTGTATGAAGTTTGGATACGGATTGAATATTGACTGATATTTATGCATTATTGATATTTTCTAAAGCATATGTATGATTTGATTTATTATAAAATAAAATAATCAATTCAACATGTTTATATATGGTAAAATAGAATCCGTAAGTGAATTTCAAAATTTTATTTGTTAGTATTACTTTGCTCAAACATGTTATGC
>BPLR01014053.1:0-37934 GCA_021605095.1 Caerostris extrusa
CCATACTTCATGAATGGAAAGTTAAAGTTTTCATCTTTTAAACAAAAGATCGTTGTTCCTCCATATGCTTTTGAGCACTTTTATTTATTTTGTAAGTTTTTTTAGAAGGTGAGATAAATTTTTATCTGGTAAATATTTTAAATGTTTACAATAGACCATTGACGATAAATTGAACAGAAGAAGGTTCAATGTATTGTCATTTTTTGAAATCGTTGGTAATTTGAATTGTTTTCTTTAATTCAATCGTTCTTGTGAATTGAATTGTTTTAATTCAATCGTTGGTAATTGATTCATTGATTCATTGTAATAATTGATTCATTAAATGACGCCATTGGTAATCGAAATTTCTTACCTTTAGAAATCTTAATGTAATGGTAAAATTAATAATAAAATAGTGCTATTACTTTGAATTTTGATTTCAGATACATTATTTGTAACTTGTAGTTTAGTATGACTTATTGAGATTTATTTGTTGTTGAGCTCCCAGAAGAAAAACCTTTGATGCCCCCTGTGAATATATACATTTAAAATAAAATGCTTCCTTTGAAATAATCTTTCACATATTGTATATAAATATTTTGGAAAATAAGAAATACTACATAGGAATACATTAAATGCCATTGGAAAACGTTGAGATAATCAAAAGAAGAGTGCCATTTTGAAGTGTTATCCTCTCTTCAAATGAAAGTAATAAAAAGAAAGAAAGAAAGAGAGAAAAAAAGAAAGAACAATCGGCGAATTCATTGCAGAAAAACTGCATGCTAGCATTTTCTTTCTTTTAATGTCCAGGTTCGCTTTGAGAATCTGATGATCCAGCTTTGCTGGAGATGCAAAATTTTGGCTACTAGCTAGAAGTCAGGGAAAAAAGATAAAGTTAGAAAATTTTCCCACCCTTTTTTTTATTTAGTATTTCAGTGTGGGGAGATGCACTTCAAACTTTATAGTAGAACAACTTTTTCTGACTGTGCTTTGGAGCTGTGAAGCAATTGATACTGCAGCTAGCTTGATTGTTATCAGTATCCAATGGTGCATGGAAATTACCTTAATTGATATATGTATTATATTCTTGTTATTTTTTATGTTATTAACAATGACACTTCTATTGAATATATCACCATGTGATTAATTTTTGCATGATTTGTTGATTATAATTTTTTTGTATGGCTTACAAGTTAGATACATTTTCTGCTCAGATGAAATACCATAGAATGTGTGAGAGAAATCCTAGACTTGCTTACGAATAGGTCTTGATATATAAATGTGTTTCCTGGACTTAAAAAGGAACAGTTATAAGATCGTGGTTATATGCAATTCCAAAACTCCTAAAGTAGTTAAATCCTTTATAAAAATATTTCTCACATATTTCTTTTACCTGGATGACAAGAAGTAATATCAAGAAGCAGATGAAATACCATAGAATATGTGATAACGAACTTTAGTTCATGATGTATAAATGTGTTTCCACTGACTTAAAGTAGTAATAATATATAAGACCATGTTTATATGCCATTCTAAAGCTCCTACAACTGTTAAATAATTTTTTAATACAATTTCTCACACAGATTTCTTCAATGATTGAAAGTGACAAAGTGTGTACAATAAATGAGAAAAATCCATGTCATAGTATTAAACAAGACATTGAACAACAGGAATATACTAATATACAATGACTACAATATGTTGAATAAGCTAGCAAATCATTGAAATAGAATAAAAACTCTTGAATAATCAAAAGAATAAATCAACTATTTTTTGGGACCCAATTTTCAATCATAATTTTGCATCCTTTCCTTACAATAACCTTACAATCCGTACAATAACAATGTATATAATAAAATGCATTTTGAGTAATAAAAGTTACATTACGACCTTACATTAAGTTACATTACTATTATTTTACATTAAGCGTTAGCGCCATTAGACATTAGTTACATTAAACCAGCATATTTCAACTATCTCTTTAAGTAGGACACAATTTTCAATCTATAATTTTTCATCCTTTCCTCTCACGCTTTCAATAACAATATATAAATAAAAACGTATTTGAGTAATAAAGTTGCATTACGACCTTAATTATAAGCCTCAAGTACTTCAATTACTAAGAGTATAAAATTTAGCAGTATTTGGGCAACACTGATCCGTTGCATTCACAAAAACAGAATCGATGGCTCCTACTGGCCCTCTGCTTTATGTCCACCCTATTTAGCGCCAGTTCTTAGTGGTCATTCCTCGAGACGTTCCATTGTGAAACGTCTGATGACCGCAATGAAAATTAGAGTGGACAATTTTTAATATTAAATGTTCCTTCCAAAACTTTGCTCTGCAAGACATGCGACCGGTGTGGAAATCATTAAACTCCTTGTTTTAATTAGTAATATTACGTTAATTATTAGATACACGCCTGTGTAACACAGATGAAATCCTATTTAAAAATGCATTATGTTAGAGTAAATGTGTATTTTATTTAATCTGAATGTATTTTGTTTCGTTTTCATTTTAGTAAATTATTAAATTTTAATAATATTTAATTTTCGATATGCTCAAGCTATCAATAAATCAATAATGATAAATAAAATTAAAATTTATCTAAATAAAAATACAATTAATTAATAAAATTAAATTTTAAATAAAAAATCTAACAAATATAGATGCAAATTGGTTATACATATTGCATACAATATTATATAATAGTAGGCCTATAGGAGAAAGATGGTATATAGATTTTTAAAATCTAAAATAAATAATCATTTAAAGTTTTGAGATTTAATTTGGCATTTACAAAGAATTTAATATGTTAACATTTCATTAGTTCAAAATTTTTTAATTAATTTATTTAGTTTGTGATGGAGTGGAAAAAATTAATCTTTAATACATAAATCTGACTATTCTTTTAAACATAAATAAAATATTTAAAATTTTTTTTCTTTTTAGAAATTTTCGAAACCATAATAGACATATTTTACTAAAAATTAGTTATTAATAGAGATCTACACAGTTTTTTACTATATTGTGTAACTTTCTATACTTTAGTCAGCTCATAATCTATAATATAATTTAATTTTTGTACAACAATGAGAAAAACAGATTTATAATGTAGATTTCTAAAATTAAAAATAAGTGTTAATTTAAAATTTTTAAAATTTTTGTGTGTGGAATTTGTAATTTAAAACTTTAATATTTTATTAAAATAGCAAGTGCTACGAAATCATATTTGTACTATAATTCTTACTTGAATACAAACGCAGTGCTGAAAAAGATAACTGAATAAAAAAGAAATCATTTCTTAATACTGCTATTACCTATAAATTTATTAAATATTTCAAATTATAAAATGCTTCTTTGACATGATGTCGTTGTTTATTTGATTTGTTAACTTCTGCTGATAGATTCTCGATTTTATTCTCGTTCACGATTGGTGAACCAGTGAACCACGTGTTGATTTAAGCTCCTACTTTTATTTCAAACCTGTGGTTTGTTTCGACCTACGCAGGTCGCACAGAAAATCACTGCTTTTTCATGAGGCTCTCTTTATGCATGCTACTGAATATCTACTATCAAATTTGAGTGCCAGGTTGTTCTCTTTAGTAACTGCATTAATATAATTACCAACAATACTGCTTTTGTTTGCTGTCAACTTGAAATATAGGTTGATATTATGTACTTGTCAAAGAATATACATTCCTTTTTACTGGTAGAGAATGTTACAACTTTTTCCGTAGGAAAATGATACAATATATTTCAAATGTTTGCAATGTGATTTGATTGTAATCGGGATTATGTTACAATTATCATTGAAGTGCCTTATATTTAAAACACTTTACTGATAAATATTTTTTAAATTAGTGTAGGTCCTTTTATTATTGTAACATTTTCAACATTACATAAAATATATTTTTATACATATGATACATATGATTTGGCCATTTAAAGCTCTCTTACGATCACTGTTTGTTTGATCACTGAGTTACTCAGTAAGAAAGTTCATGGAAATTGACATCACAAATTTAACTAATCAGTTTTTCAATCATGTACTGACTGTTTCCAAAAAAAAAAAAATTATTTTCATTCTAATTCTAATCCTAACCATTTTATTAAGAATCTTTTGTTAAGAGGTATTCTCAAAACAAAGTGGTAACTGATGTCTTTTATATGGGAACTTTGTGCAACTTCTCGTCATTGAAAAATATATATATTTATTTAAAATCGCTATCTAGGGACAGAAATCTAAAATGAATGAATGAAAATGAATGCATTATATCTTTTTAATATTCTCTTTTGACTTCACTGAATAATGCATAATTTAAATTTAACAACGCATTATGACTTTTAACTTTCAGGTAATTATTCACAAAGAATCGATTATATTTCATTGGTGATTGCCGTTATTTTGCGACCTATTTTATTAGGTTTTTTTATTTTTTGTCGCTCTTTCATTATTACTGGTATTGTTAATTAGATTTCGGTATTATTTAAACTGTCATGCTATTTATTACAGTTGAAATTCTATACATTTATTAAACCCAAGTATATTTTGCCATATTTTCAATATGAAGCATAGAGAAATTGGACTAACTTAACGCGTTTCTTAAATATGTAGTAATTTCTGATGTTTAAAAGCTATATTAAGCTATAGCTATAAAAAAGCCATAGCTACAGCAGAAATGGACGATTCTATTTACTTATTAGAATTCTAGTCAAATATAAGCGAAACAAAGAAACAGTTTAAAAAATAAATGTTTAATATATATTTTTTTTAATTTTATTCATCTTTTCATGATAATGTGACATCTGAAATTATGATATTAAATATTTAAAATTATTTTTATACTAAATTAATCTAAAGAATTAACTTTCTCCTATTACGCTGATGTGTTTGAATCAGTCCAACTTGCAAGATTGACACTTTTCACACATGTGGTGTCAAACTAAAAATATTTTTTATAAAGTGAGCCAAAAAGGTTCATGCAGTGAATTTAAAAAGATGGTGTTCAAAAAGTAAGGGATTTCTAGCAGAAAGTTAAACCTTTAATATTTAGTTATTGAAGTAAAGCAAAATATTCTTTTAATTGGTTTGCAGTGGTTAATAAAAGAGTCCTCATGTATTTGAATCACAGAACACATTCTAAAATGAATTTTAAATAAATTTTTATTAAACAATTAAATAGGGAGTAGT
This sequence comes from Caerostris extrusa, assembly GCA_021605095.1. Taxonomy (NCBI): domain Eukaryota; kingdom Metazoa; phylum Arthropoda; class Arachnida; order Araneae; family Araneidae; genus Caerostris; species Caerostris extrusa. Next base: position 5,174 of record BPLR01014053.1, read on the forward strand.
ATTTTACTTGCTTTTTTGCTTATTTTTTGCTTTCAGATAAAAGCTTAGTCACTAAAGTTACCAGTTCCATTTCAGAAATACGAGCCAGCCCCCAAAATATAAGCCAAATTTTATTTCAAAGACTGTAAGCAATTTTTTATTAATACCGAAATTATTTTCCCTAAACTAAAAACAAAATTTCATATGTCTTTGCTACAACGTTGACAAGTTTTTATTCCCAGTCCCACGAGGTACCATCCTTCCTCTTCAAAAAAAAAAAAAAAAAAAAATGTACTTACCACTGGTGAAACTACGGATTAAATTGCAAAAAAGCTCCCGAATTTTCTCCCTGAATGATGTCGAATGTAATCTGAGTTATCCGAAAAATAAAATTCCGGGAGCAAAAAGAATTGCTCTTTCTTTTTCCTTACTTTTCCCTGAGAGATCTCCTCCTTTTTTTTCCGGGACAAGTTCTTGGTTAAGATCTCCCTCTGCGCTTGTCTTTCCCGGCACAAATCAGATGGAAAAGATAGGTCTTGTCATATTTGTTTGATGAATTCGGGGCAGAAATATGTTGTGAGAAGACAGAATTTTCCCCTGAAAAAGGAATTTTTAGAATTTGACTTTATCTGTGAATAGACAACAATGCACGCTTTCTCCACTCTCTGCGTAATGATTTTTGTTAAATTTCGATCTCTCGATTTGCTTGGGCAGTTCTAATTTCATTCTTGTTGTCAAATCCATTCTCCTGGAGTTGTCAGGCACTTTTATTTATTTATTATTTTAGGGAGTTTTTTTTTTTTTTTTTTAATTCAGAAATCGAGTTGAATTTGGTCTGCTGATATGAATATTTTAATATTTTTTGTAGCTGAATTCATTTCCATATCGTGTTGAAAAAGTGTGAGAAATTGATTATTGAATAACTTTATTTTTAATTTATCACCATAGATAAAAAATCTATATTATATGTGCGAGTTAACATTTTTGTATTATTTATTGACAGTTCAATACAACGCCATATTTCTGGTACTTTTCCTTTAGTAATTTTGAATCAGTCAAAATCTACTGATTATCGTAAAATTTTTTCAATTTTTAATATATATATTTCTTATTTTTGAATTTTTGTTAAGGGCCGAAGTTGAATAAATTGAGATAAAGCTGCAAACGCGAGCATAAATCTCAAAGTCCATTGAAGTCAAATATCAGAATAATTTCTATAGTAATTAATTAGCCCAAAGAATTAACTTTACACATCTGTGTTTTAATCTGTCGAACGCAAGATTATTACCTTCCCACTCACTTTTGGGGGACAAAGTAAAATTATTTTATTCATAAATTACCCAAAAATGATTACGCAACAATTAAAAATAGAATTGAGTGTGGTTTGCAGCACGGAGTTGAACCTTACAATATTGTTAATTCGGGGCAGAAATATGTTGTTGAAACCTGAGTGGTGGGGAATTTTAGAATTTAACCAAAAAATATTTGAACCAAAATATTGTTTAATGTTTATATTGATGAATGAAAGAGTCTGTAATAATTTAATTCAAATGTAAACAATTAAATAATCAGCAATTGCTTTCAAATAAAAAACTTTAACCATTGAAATTCCCAGCTTAATTCAAAAAATACAAGTCAAGCAAAAAATAGAAGCTAAATTTTATTTCAGAAATGTACGCAAATTTTTTTTTTTTTTTTGGGTTAATAACAAAATTATTTTCTCTAAACTAAAACCGAATTTCATACTTTCTAGTCGCTCAAAGCAACGTTGACAGGTTTATTCCAGTCCACGAGGTACCATCCTTCCCTTAAAAAAATGTGCTTCCACCACTGATGAAACTACGGGATTAAATTGAAAGCAAAACTCCCGAAATTTCTCCGCAATGATGCTCCATGCAATCTGGAGTTATCCGGAAAATAAAATTCCGGAACCAAAGAACGCATTGCTCTTTCCCAATCTTCCTGAGACCCCGTTTTTCATGGGACAAGTTGGTTAAGATATCTCCTGCGCTGGTTTCTTTTCCCGGCACAAATCAGAAGGAAAAGATAGGTCTTGTCATATTTGTCAGATGAAATTCTAGGGGAGAAATATGTTGTGAGAAGACGGAATTTCCTGGAGAAAAAGGAATTTTTAGCCTTTTGACTTTATCTGCGAATAAACAACATTGCACGCTCTCTCTTTCCCTTTTTACATTTTGTTAAATTTCGATCTTTTCGGTTTGTTTGAAGTTCCAATTTGACTTGCAGTCAAATCCATCTCCTGAAGTTGTCATGCACTTTTATTTATTTATTATTTGTGCCTTTTTTTTTTGAATGCAGAAATCGAGTAGAATTTGGTCTGTTGATATGAATATTTTAATTTTAATGCTTTTTTTTAATTGAATTCATTTCCATATCGCATTGAAATAAATATGTGAGGAATTGAATTATTGAATATTATTTTTACTGCTTATCTTCCAGAAATAGTATATGCTTTGAACACTGTTTATCTGCAGTCAAATTTGAGTGATAAATTGCTATTATGTACTTGCTCGAAGAACATACATTCAGCTCTCCTGGACAAGAAATTCCAAAATTCTTTTCGTGAGAAAAAAATGCGACAGTAACAAAATAACCCTAAGTAATTAACTTTCTCTCCTATTACGCTCCGTTAGACGTCAAACTAAAAGTTCTGATATTCATAAAGTGAACCAAATTGATCATGCAACAATTCAAAAAGGTGTGTTCTAAATATAATGTGTGATTACCAGCACGAAGTTGAAACTTAATATTTTGGCTAATGAAATTAAACGAACTACTGATTAATTGGTTTGCATTGGTTAATGAAAAGTCCTCATAAAAATTAATTCAGAATGTAAGCAATTAAATAATCAGTAGTTGCTTCAGGATAAAAGCTTTAGTCACTGAATTTCCCAGTTTCATTCCAAAATACAAGCCAAAACCCAAAATATGAGCCAAATTTTATTACAAAACTGTAAGCATTATTTTTTTTTTTTTTTTGGTTAATACCAAAAATTATTTCCCTTAAACTAAAACAGAATTTCATACTTTCGTCTCTAAGCAACGTTGACAGGTTTTCATTCCAGTCCACGAGCTACCATACTTCCCTCTTAAAAAATGTACTTCCACCACTGGTGAAACTACGGGATTAAATTGAAAGCAATAGCTCCCGAATTTTCTCCCCTGAATGATGCTATATGCAATCTGGAGTTATCCGAGAATAAAATTCCTGGAGCAACAGAACGCCTTGCTCTTTTCCCACCTTCCTGAGACCCCTTTTTTTTCCGGGACAAGTTCTTGGTTAAGATCTCCTCTTGAGCTTGTCTTTCCCAGCACAAATCAGAAGGAAAAGATAGGTCTCGTCATATTTGTCAGATGAATTCGAGGGGAGAAATATGTTGTGAGAAGACGGAATTTCCTGGAGAAAAGAAATTTTTAGCCTTTGACTTTATCTGCGAATAGACAGCATTGCACGCTCTCTCTCTCTCTCTTTTCCTTTACATTTTGTTAAAGTTCGACCTCTTCGGTTTGTTTGAAGTTCCTATTTGACTTGCAGTCAAAATCCATCTCCTGATGTTGTCATGCACTTTTATTTATTTTTATTTAGACTTTTTTTTTTTCGAATTCAGAAATCGAGTTGAATTTGGTCTGATTCATATGAATATTTTAATACTTTTTGTAGTTGAATTCATTGCCATATCGTGTTGAAATAAAAGTGTGAGAAATTGTATTATTGAATGTTAATATTTTTTAATTTATTACCATATATAAAATCGTATGGCGACAAACATCTTTATCCTTATTTTTTCCTTGCAGTAAAGAAGAAAATAAGGATAAGATGTTTTTATGCATTATTTATTTATTTATTGATGCTGCTTTTAAATTCAGAAAGTCCAAATTGAATTTAGTTTGTTTATATGAATATTTTAACACTTTTGTAGTTGAATTCATTTGCAATACCGCATACTAACAAAAGTGTGAGAAAATGGATTATTGAATAATATTATTTTTTAATTTATTACCTTACAGAAAAATCTATAACTTTAAAAAAAAAAAATTGGTAGTCCAAATAAAGTTATTTATGCAGTGAACCAAAAGGGATTATATAGCAATTCAAATATATGGTGTGTTCAAAAAGAAAGTGTGGTTGCCAGCAGGAGGTTGAACCTTTAATATTTTTGTTAAGGAAATTAAGCAAAATACGCTTTAATTGATGTGTACTGTTTAATTAAAAGAGTCCTCATAAAAATTTATTCAAAATATAAGCAATTAAATAATGAGCAGTCGCTTTCAGATAAAAGCTTTAGTCACTGAAATTCAAAGTTTCATTCCAATAATACAAACCAAGCCCAAAAATATAAGCCAAATTTTATTTCAAAAACTGTAAAAAAAAATTTTCTGGTTAATACCAAAATAATTTTCCTAAACTATAACCGAATTTCATACTTTCGTCTCTAAGCAACGTTGACAGGTTTATATTCCAATCCACGAGGTACCATCCTTCCTGTTAAGAAAAAGAATGTACTTCCACCACTGGTGAAACTGCGGATTAAATTGAAAGCAAAGAGCTCCCGAATTTTCTATCGGAATGATGTTCTATGCAATCTGAGTTTACCGGAGAATAAAATTCCGGAGCAAAAGAACGCATTGCTCTTTCCCAATCTTCCCGAGACCCCGTTTTTTTTTCCGGAGACAAGTTCTTGGTTAAGATCTGCTCTGCGCTTGTCTTTCCCGGCACAAATCAGAAGGAAAATATAGGTCTCGTCATATTTGTCAGATAAATTCGGGGGAGAAATATATTGTGAGAAGACGGAATTTCCTGGACAAAAAGGAATTTTTAGCCTTTGACTTTATCTGCGAATAGACAGCATTGCACGCTCTCTCACTCTTTCCTTTACATTTTGTTAAATTTCGATCTCTCTGTTTGTTTGAAGTTCCAATTTCACTTGCACTCAAATCCATCTCCTGGAGTTGTCATGCACTTTTATTTATTTTTATTTGTGGATTTTTTTTTCCGAATTCTGAAATCAATTTGAATTTGGTCTGTTGATATGAATATTTTAATACTTTTTGTAGTTGAATTCATTTCCATATCGTGGAAAATTGAATTATTTAATAATATTATTTTTTAATTTATCACCAAAAAGTAATATATAATATTAAATAAAAAATAAACATAAGATGCTTTTATGCATTATTTATTTATTTATTGATACTGCTTTTGAATTCAGAAGTAGAGTTGAATTTCTCTGTTTCTATGAATATTTTAACATTTTTGTAGTTGAATTACAAAACGGGAGAATTAAATGTGTGATGAATTGGATTATTGAATATTATTTTTTACTGCTTATCTGCAGTATATGCTTTTAACACTGTTTATCTGCAGTCAAATTTGAGTGATAAATAGTTATTATGTTCTTGTCAAAGAACATACATTCAGCTCTCCTGGAAATAAATTGACAAAATTCTTTTTGTGAAGAAAACATTCTACAGTAATAAATAACCCTTAGGAATTAATCTTTCTCCTAATACGCTGGTGCGTTGGAGGTCAAGCTAAAAGTTATGTTGTTCATAAAGTAAGCCAAAAATGATTATGTAACTATTCAAAAATATGGTGTGTTCAAAAAAAATCTGAGTAACAGCAGGAAGTTGAATCTTTAATGTTTTGTAAATATATTTTAATGAAATTTTAGCAAAATTCTCTTCAATTGGTTTGTATTGGTTAATCAAAGAGTGCTCACAAAAACTTAGTTCAAAATGTAAACAATTAAATAATCAGCCGTTGATTTCAGATAAGGTATAGTCACTGAAATTCCCAGTTTCATTCCAAAATACAAGCCAAATTTTATTTAAAAATGTAAGCACTTTTTTTTTTCTTTTTGATTAATGCCAAAATTATTTTCCTGAACCAAAACCAAATTTCATACTTCCATCTCTAAGCAAAGCTGACAGGTTTTTATTCCGGTCCACGAGGTGTCATCCTTCGCCTTGAAAAAAAAATGTACTTCCATACTGGTGAAACTACGGATTAAATTGAAAGCAAAAGCTCCCGATTTTTCTCCCGGAATGATGTTCTATGCAATCTGGAGTTATCCGGAAGAATAAAACGCAAAGAACGCATTGCTCTTTCCCAATCTTATCGAGACCCTTTTTTTTTCCGGGACAAGTTGTTGGTTAAGATCTCCTCTGCGCTTGTCTTTCCCGACACAAATCAGAAGGAAAGGATAGGTCTTGTCATATTTGTCAGATGAATTCGGGGGCAGAAATATGTTGTGAGAAGACGGAATTTTTCTGGAAAAAGGAATTCTTAGCCTTTGACTTTATCTGCGAATAGACAACATTTGCACGCTCTCTCACTCTTTCCTTTTACATTTTGTTAAATTTCGATCTCTCGGTTTGTTTGAGGTTCCAATTTGACTTGCCGTCAAATCCATCTCCCGAAGTTGTCATGCACTTTTATTTATTTATTATTTGTGGCTTTTTTTTTTTTCGTATTCAGAAATCAAGTTGAATTTGGTCTGTTTGATATGAATATTTTAATGCTTTTTGTAGTTGAATTCATTTCCATATCGCATTGAAAAAAATGTGAAATTGTATTATTGAAATATTATTTTTTTTTAACTTACCACCATACATAAACAATCTGTAACACTAATTTAAAAAAATAAGGATATGAGTCAGAGATAGGATAGGATAGGATATGGATAAGATGTTGTTATGCATTATTTATTTATTTATTGATGTTGTTTTTGAATTCAAAAATCGAGTTGAATTTGGTCTGTTGATTTGAATATTTGAATATTTCTTGTAGTTGAATTTATTTCAATATAGCCTTAAAATAAAATTAAGAGAAATTGGATTATTGAATAATATTATATATTTTTTTAATTTACAATACATAAACAATCTGTAACATTAAATAAAAGATAAGTATAACTCTCAGAGATAACATAGTATAAGCATAGAGTGCTAAGCATTATTTATATATTTATTGAGGTTGGTTTTTGAATTTGGTCTATTGACGTCAATATTTTAAAACTTTTTTTGTAGTTCAATACATTACCTTATCGCATTGAATTAAAAGTATGAGAAATAATATTATTTTTATTATATCACCATAAAAACTGTAATATCAAATAAAAAATTAGGATAAGATGTTGTTATGCACTATTTATTTATTGATGTTGTTTTTTGAATTCTGAAATCGAGCTGGAGCTTATATAAATATTAAAATTTTTTTTTGAAGTTGAATTCATTGCCATAAAAGTTTGAGAAATAAGATTAATAAACAATACTAATTATTATTTTACTTAAAAAATGTTGAAAATAAAAAATAAGGATAAGATGCTTTAATGACTTATATATATAAATAAACAGATAAATAAAGCATAAAAGCATCTTATCCATATTTTTTTCTTAAATATTAAAGATTTTTATGTAAGGTAATAAATAAGTTAGTCATTGAATAACTTTTCCATGGGATATGGAAATGATTTCAACTACAAAAAGTATTATAATATTCATATGAACAGACGAAATTCAACTCGATTTTCTGGGGAAAAAAAGGCGACAGATAATAAATAAATAAAAATGCAGGACAACTTCCAGGAGATGGATTTGACTGCAAGTGAAATTGGAACTTCAAACAAACCGAGAGATCGAAATTTAACAAAATGTAAAGGAAAAAGAGAGAGAGCGTGCAATGTTGTCTAGTCGCAGATAAAGTCAAAGACTGAAAATTCCTTTTCTCCAGGGAAATTCCGTCTTCTCACAACATATTTCTCCCTAGAATTCATCTGACAAATATGACAAGACCTATCTTTTTCCTTCTGATTTGTGTCGGGAAAGACAAGCGCAGAGGAGATCTTAACCAACAACTTGTCGGAAAAAAGGAGGTCTCGGAAAATTGGGAAAGAGCAATGCGTTCGTTTGCTCCCGGAATTTTATTTTCCGGATAACTCCAGATTGCATAGAACATCATTCCGGGAGAAAATTCGGGAGCTTTGCTTTCAATTTAATCCGTAGTTTCACCAGTGGAAGTACATTTTTTTAAGAGGAAGGATGGTAGCTCGTGGACTGGAATAAAAACCTGTCAACGTTGCTTAGAGACGAGAAAGTATGAAATTCGGTTTCAGTTTAGGAAAATAATTTTGGTATTAACCAAAAAAAAAAAGTTGCGTGCATTTTTAAAATAAAATTTGGCTTATATTTTGGGCTTGGTTTGTATTTTTGAAATGAAACTATGAATTTTAATGGCTAAAGCTTTTTATCTGGAAGGAAATGTTCACTATTGAATTGTTTGCATTCTGAATTTATTTATGAGAACTCTTTCATTAATCACTTCCTTCTTAACCAAAATATTAAAGGTTCAACTTTCTTCTGGTAGCTTAACTTTCTTTTTGAACAAACTATATTTTTAAATTAATAATTTTGGTTCACTTCTTGAATAAAACAACTGTACACAATTGTACAGATGTCTTATTTAAAATACGTGATATTTTTTATCAATGTTATTAATATCTTCTTAAAGTATTTTATTTTTATAAATATAAGTAAAATACAAATTTCTTTTATCGTAATAATTGCTTTCGAAACAATATGTTTCGAAATTTCTAATAAAATATAATTCTTATTCAAAAAAAAATTAAGAATAGATTATGATTAAAAATTGTAAAACAAATAAATTAGTCATTGAATAACCAAATTTACTTACTTTGGATTATACAGAAAACTTCCCTTTGCATATGACAACTCTGAATTATTTTAAACAACGAACTACTAACTATTCTACTGCTACGATTTATTGTTAAACTGTGAAACAAATTTTAAACACATTATATTATGCAGCTACTATTTTGAAATTATAAATATTTCTAAAAGTAACTGAACATCTTAGAATAAACTACGAAAAATTGATCAATTCTCAAAAAAAGAAATGCAATGCAATCAATTTTGATTAGAAACACAACAGAAACAGTGGAGTAACAGTAAACACATTCCTGTCCATAACATTGAAAATAATGATAGGGAATTTTCCCACAAAATCCATGCAGAATGATCATAACTCAGGGAACGTATCCTGCAAGTTTAATTTCGTTAATTGCATTGCAGGAGGCACAACCTCAACGTGGAGTCTAAAAATATCCTGTTGCAAATCCTTTCTCCCAGCTGTATAATTTCAGCCACGAATTACCGAAGTGGATATGAAACAGGGAAAGCAGGAAAAGAATCCGCAACCCAAAGCTGGTAAATTTCTGCAGCTTGTGGGTATCCATAAGAGACATCCAATTAAAAGGATAAACGAGTCCTTTCTTCTTCGTCGATGAGAGGCATCAACGTACCTTTGATGGAATCAGTTGAGACAGTGAACTTCACTCACGAAATATTTAAACGCACCGACTTACTGATTCCAACTTTCATAATTTATTAATGGTTATATCACATACAAAAGGAATCGTTAATTATAAAACTGTAATAAACGAGAACAGAATTATAGGAAGGAATAGTTAAAACTGCTTGAACTGCTTTAAAGGAAATTTTTGTAAACAATGCTAAATATTGTGCAATTTTTATTTGACATAATTTTTTTTATAATTGTGTGTTCTTTAAACGTTTTGTTTTTCTAAAATGCTTATGGCTATGAACAAGATGAAATTGTAACCATTTCAGAGATTTTGGCGAGAAGTTTGTCATTGGTATCAAAGATTTTTGTGTGACATTTTTTGTTCAATTTGCACTTTAACTGGAATCAGTTGAGACATCAATCTTCACTCATGGAACAATTAAATACACCAACTTTACTGATTTCCAACTTTCCTAATTTATATTACATACAAAGGAATCTTTAAAGGTAAATCAGTAACACATGAAAACAGAATTATAGAAATGAAAAGTTATAACTACTTTGAAGGAAATGTTTTGTAAATAATGCTAACTATTGTGTATTTTTATTTGACATCATATTTTATAATTGTGTGTTTTGTTTATAAAAAAGGCTTGTGGGCAATAGACAAGACGAAATTAAAGTCATTTAGAGATTTTGACGAGAAGATTGTCGATGGTATCAAAGATTTTTGTGTGGCATTTTGTTCAATTTTTGCACTTTGTTAAAATCAGTTGAGACAGTAAACTTCCCTCATGAAATATTTAAATACTCCAACTTACTGATTATAACTTTCCAAATTGATTAATGGTTATATCACTTACATTTCCTATAAAAGGAATCCTTAATTATAAAACAGTAATAAACGAGAACATAACTGTAGAAATGAAAAGTTAAACCTGCTTTAAAAAATGTTTTGTAAACAATCTTAATTATTGCTGACTTTTGCTTGACATTTTTTATAATTATGTGCTCATTAAACGTTTTTTATCTAAAATCCTTATGGGCAATGAGCAAGACGAAATTGTAACCATTTCAGAGATTTTGGCGAGAAGTTTGTCAATGGTATCAAATATTTTTGTGTTGTTCAATTTTGCACTTTGATGAATCAGTTGAGACAGCAAACGTCACTCATGAAATATTTAAATGCACCAACTTACTAATTCCACTTTATAATTTATTAATGGTTATATCACACACAAAAAGGAATCTCTAAATGTAAGCCAGTGATAAACGAGAACAGAATCATAGAAATGAAAAGTTAAAAACTGCTTCAAAAAAGAAATGTTTTGTAAATAATGCGTATAACTATTGTGTATTTTTTTATTTAGCATAATTTTTTATAATTATGTGTTCTTCAAACGTTATATTTATCTAAAATTTTATATACATTGGACGAGATGAAATTATTGCCATTAATGTTTGCCATTTTATTTTTATTAAGACACTCCAATTTTATTGTAAAAAAAGTTGGCGAAAAGTTTGCCAATGTTATCATTTTTGTAACTTTTAAGATCTTCAAAAATGATATTCAGCTATTAATTTCTACTTCTGAAATTGGAAAGTTAGTTCAATTTTGCATTTATATGGTATTTATCATTCTATATTTACCTTATGAGATATTTAAATTGTATTCGCCATTGATCTGCGAATCTTTCAATATTTTTTTTTTCAATTGTTAAAATTATATCTAAATTATTTTCTTTTCTAAATAAAGCCTGCTGTTTTTATAATGTAGATCCAAATTCGTTTAAAGTTTAATGTCTAAAAACGAATAAAATTCTTACCAATACACAATCACACAATTCTTATCAATCAATTAGTCAAGAGAATTTTTCATAATTTATTTGACGATCACAATTAGACAACGAACAAAAACAACATTTATTAACAACATTACATACACTATAGTCCGAGATTAACAACAAGCCAATTTGCATTCACGTCACATTGACATTTGCTCACAGCGCCCTCTGGTGTTTTTATTTCTACATAATTTATTTATAATTTGTACATGCTGCATTTAACTGAAAAAACAAAAACAAATAAGAAGAATCCATACATAATTAACTGATTCTTGGATTTAAACTTTTACGCAATTACTACCATATAAAAATAAATAAAAAAATACCTAAAATATTTATAAGATTCGTTTAAATGGAAAAGGATGTGCCTGTTATGAAGTGCCTATGAGGTAAATATACTCCGAAAACTTTCACATATTCATTAATGTTAAAGAATTACATTTCTATAGTTGAGCCAATTTAAAATAAGGCTGGTTAAAGTCATTCTTTATATATCTTAAAAAGCCTTATGCCATTTTTTATTCTCTACAAATAATAATCTTTCCAGGCATGAAGTTATTTTTATTTATATTTTTGTTCCTTTTATTTGGGGATACATTTTCAATGTTGCAATCCTTGGTTTAATAGAGAATTTGTTATTTGTTGAAGTCTCAATAAATGGATTAAAGAAATGATGGGTTTCGAGCTAGTGATAATTCTAGAAATATTGTTTAAACAATTTTAAATTAACTGACTAATAAAGTTAGTTTAAATTATTAAGGGAATATAATCCTCAAAAAATTAGTTTTAAGTGTCAAATAATAGTTATAACTATTTTGTACATACAAGAAAATTTTGAAGCTGTATCTTTAGTATTACAAAAGTTATTCGAGTTTTTATTGAAGATGACAGAAATATAGAGACGTCTGGGTGTAAACAACCCTGTAAACGTGGGTGTGATATTTCCTTTTGATAATGTTAGAAGAAATATTGAATTATTTATTTATTCTTTTTCTTGATGGTAAGAGAAGACGAAAGGAAATGCAACTATAACCATGGATTATTTTTGTTTACTTTGTGAATATATTGTCTTGTGAAGTTTGTTCATTGTACTGAGTAAAATTCATTCAAAACAAACCATATGTTATTGAAAGTATAACTTTTTGCGTTAAAGTGTAATTTTTATTTTTCGAAGGTGTAACTTTTTATCCTTCAACTTAGATTTTATTTCATATATTTCTATTAGTCATTTATTGAATTAAATTTCTTTAGTTTATTTTTATTTCTACTACTAGCAATATTCCACAGAAATTTGTGATTATGAAAGTAAAGTTTTGAAGTGATGGAGTACAAATTTAAAAAAAGAAAGTAATATTTTTGAAAACCTTCCATTTATTGCTGAGAACATACAGAATGTTAAATGTCTCAAATGTTCTACACAAGAATCTCATATTACTAATGTAATTTAGAAAATTGAAGATGTGAGTGAAACCCAAATTATGTGACTGCAAATATCAACGTGCCATCCATATTGTTTGCAAAATGGTGGCAGAGCATGAAGAGAAACATTGTTGCATAACAGTTCTACTTATGCCAAAATGCAACATAATAAGTATCTTTGTTGGAATCATTCCTGGTGTTTTCCTCAAACAGCAAGTAGTTAAAAAAATAGTCCATACAGAACTCATATAAAAACACCCATCAATGAAAATTGTTCTCAAAAATTATTACAATTTTTTCAGAGATTGTTTTAAAATGAACGTCTTAAATGCTGTGGAAGATTCCTGACACAAAATTCAAGTGAAAGTAAGTTAGGATATAGAGCAAACATTGCAACAAATATTCGAAAGAGGATTTTTCTTTGTTCCACCACTTTAAAATGGCAGTGGATGATGCACTTTCAAAATTCGATCTAAGAACTTTTAATCATTAGAAAGTGCACATTCTAAAAATATCATTAGACTCTGTAAAGTCAAGAATTTTCTCTGCCTTTTGTAAAGACAAATATGCTGTATATTCAACGTTACTCTTTTATTGAGAGACTATATGGTTACAAGTGGGATGTTTTTGTCATGTGTTAATAAGAAGTGAAATCGCCATTTTTCTAGAAGAGAAAACAAATGAGACCGAGGTGGTTTATTTTTACTGAAATTGAGCTACTTGATTGACATATTCAAGAAATTAAATGAATTGACTCTTCAACTCCATTGAGTAAATATATTTATGTTCAAAAAAGTGATAAAGTTAACGCATATTATAGAATATTGGAATTGTGGGGCAACAAATTTAAAGCAAAAAACCTAGAAATATTTGCATATTTCTGTAAATCCATTAAATCTTACCATGTTGAAGAACAACATGTGAACGTGGTTTTTGTAATCATTGAAAATTATTTAACCATGATGGCAAAGAATTTTAAAAATGTATTTTCTGCTTGACGACAAATTAGTAGAAAGTTATGAGTGGGTAAGAAACACATTTAAAAATATTCCTGAAGATCTGTCAATTGTTGAAAAAGAAATCTTCATAACCTTCACAGCAAATTGTAAATTAAAAAAAGATGTTCTCAACGCTGAAAACAACAGCATTTAGTGCACTATTACCATTTTCAACATCACACTGTTGTGAAATTACCTTTTATGCAGTAGTTGATTTGAAGACAAAATATAGATATCGACTAAACAAACTACTGGATTGCATAACCGATTGGAGTGCCAGTATAAAATGCACTTCTACTTAACAACAGCAACACTAAGTTTAAATGAGTCCAATGTAATAAAATGGTTAGGAGGGAGAAAATAAAATAAATTTAGCGGCAATATTAAAAATATATGTATAAATACAAAAGGAAGATGGAAAACAGTATCAATAGATAATAATATCAAATATCTAACAGTTAGTTTTCATTGCAACTGGTTCACGATCAATATGCATTTGTGTGGTGGCGGAAAGGAGATCCATGGGGAACGGGAAGTGACCTCGGGGCACGGTTGAGGGACTGCGGGGGTGAAATGAAGCCCGGATCTTCGTTTGAAAGGAAGATTTATTGGGGTCATTGACTTGTATTATGCTTCTGCTTGTGCACTTGTTTGCTGAAGAGAGAATTGAAAATTGTCTTTCTAGAAGAAGTTGTTGATAAACTTGAAGTTTGGTTTTGCTATGGTGGCTTTTGATTTAGATTCTATTTGGTTGTGGTTTATGAAAAATTTCCCTTACCTATGTTGTGCATAAAGAAAACTTGAGATTTAATGATTAGATTGCAAGGATGAGTAATATCAATGAAGAATGTTGATATGTTGTTAATGCTGATAATTTTGTTTAATATTTTCGTTTAATGGATCAATTTTAAGGTCAATATGAATAATTTAATTGAGAACATGCCAGGGAACTCTTGTCTTGGCTTGCTTAAACTACAACCAAATAGAATCTACATCTAAAGCCTATGTAGATTTTATTTGGTTGTGGTTTATGGAAATTTCTTTTGCCAATGCTGTGCCCAAAGAAAACTTGATATTTGGCAATTAGATTGAGAGGATGAGTAGTATCAGTGAAAACTTCCTTGGTAATTTTTTTAATATATTCATCTACTGGTTCAATTTGAACTCAATATGGGTAACTTAATTGCGGGCATACCAGTGAACACTTGTAATGATTCTAATAATTTTATTTTATAGGATTTGAATTTTATTCATATTTACCTTAGCGACTAGACCCCAGATAGGTGCTCTGCTTTAGATCAGGATGGGACGGAGTATTTGTTTGAAAAGGAAAGCTTTATTTTGGAGTGATAGTTTAGAATGCTTACAGATGAGCGATGTAATTCACCATGATGGATCCTTCCACTTAGATGTAATCCACCATCTATACAAACTATTGCTGAAGTTGTTGATTAAAATAGCGAGATAACGCAGAAAGTTTAACTGAATTAGTTTATAGATCTAACCTTCATGTTACAGTTGGTAAAAAACTTTTTGTACATCAAGGAGTATGTCATCTGTTATTTTAATTATTATTGAAACCTTCCTTAATGATATCAATAATGTTGCTTAGGAACTGATGATTTATGGAGTGTTTTAGTTTGAATTAAAATTTCTGTACGGAATAATGTTTTCCTCAATATAGAACTGAGAGATACTTACAAGGATATTTCAGAGATTTTTGCGACGTAACTGATTAAAAAAAAAATACACTGAGTGTTAATTTCTAATACTAAAACTTCATTCTAAAAAATTTAGTTCTGCAAAAAAGGCCAAGGAATCACTAATATTCATTAAATTGTTAATTTAATGTTGATATGTTAATTATTAAATGCATTGTACAGTACCGATACAATCATATTTATAACTGCAGTATATCAGAACAAATGTTTTTTTTTTTTTTTTTTTTTGTTATGCCAGAATGTATTTTGTTTTGCATTCCTTTCGGTCAATTTATCAGTTTTTTTTTGCCAGAGTTAATTATCAGTTTTCTACCGTCTTTTTTTTTTTTTATTATTTATTTATTAATATCGCTTTCCCTCACCCTACGAGGGTGCGCCTTGCAGACTGAAAATTGCTTGTTTCATTCTATTGATCCAGGTGATCGTTTATTGAAAAATAATGGTGCTGTTTTACTTGCTTTTTTGTCGATCAAATTTAATTTAATGAAATTATCTGAGTTGATTATTTGAGTTGGATGTGTAATACCTATGTATAAAAATAATTTATTAAAATCTAGTGCATATTGTTGGATTAATTTTATTTATTAAAAATATTAAAGTTTATTATTAAACAATCATCGGTATAGACACTTGTCTGTACTGATGATTCTATAACTGTTGACGATGATCCATTTTTAGCTATATACATTTAATCTACACTGTTCATTAAAGGAATCAAAGCAAAAAAAAAAAAAAAGATATTTTGTAGTCCATCTGGGTAAAAATTAGGACCAGAAAACGAAAAGCAGAAAGGTGATGTAAATAAAAGAAAATGAATATAAAAGAATCATAGAAAGAAAGAGAAAAATGAAAACATTAAATAAAAAAAAGAAAAAGAGAAAATGAAAGAATGGACACATGAAAAAAATTATGAAAGAGAAAATAATGGAATAAAAATATAAAATGAATATAATGAAATGAAAAGAGAAAATGAAAGCAGGAAAGAATTAAAAAAAAAAAAGGAAAAACGAAAAGAATGAACACAAAAAATGGAAAAGGAAAATGAAAGAATGAAAAAGAGCTAGTTTTCTTTGTTTATTTTTATCTATATTAAAATAAAAAATTATTACATTGACCCATCAAATATTAAGCTTAATTAAATAAATATCGATAGCAATATTTATAATATCCTTGAGAAAATTTTATTCTGAAATTCAGCCTATCAACATATTTTTATTTCCACTTGATACAAAATTTACCAATAATCAACCATCGATATAGACAACGTTTCTATACACGTCAACGGCGGTCTATATTTCTGCCATATACATGGAATCTGTAATGTTCATGAGCAAAGGAAATATATATTTTGTAATATTACTTAAAAATAGGGAAAGAAAAGAAAAACAACAGGGTAATGAAATGGCAGTAAAAATGAATATAAAAGAAAGAAATGAAAATATGAAAGAATAATAAGAAAAAAGAGAAAATGAAAGAATGAACGCATGAAAAAAAAAAGCATGAAAGAAAGAGCAACATGAAAGAAAGAGCAGATGAAAAAGGAAAAAGAGAAACTGAAGGAATGTAAACATAAAAATGAAAATAGAGAAAATGAAAAATGAAAAATAAAGAGAAAAAGTACGAATGAAAGTGTAAATGAAAAATAGCTTGTTTTCTTTTTTTAGATTCTACCTATAATAAAAATAAAAAATATTACGTTAAAATTCGCTTAAAATATAATTTCAAAAATATTATTTCTGTCAAGTATATTATTCTCAAACTTGTGTCTTTCAGCATATTTTTTTTCCCATTAAAAAAAAAAAACTCACCAATAAACAACCATCGATATAGACAGCGTTTCTATACATGTCATAAGCGGCCTATTTTTAGCCATATACATGGAGTCTGTAATGTCCATGGAAACAAAAGAAAAGGAGCTTCGTGAGGAAATAACTATACGCCTTATGACATCAGGGCCAGGAAAAAAAAATGGACAGTCGAACTAAGCTAGTCTTCCTTTTTTTTTTCTTCCAGTTCTTCCTGGACCATAAAGGTTGGTGATTGTTTGAAGATGTAAAGGGCAGCACTTTGCACTCGAGCGAGCATTAGGTTCGATTCTAGAAGTCTGGATATGAAGGGGGAGGGTAAAAGCGAAATATATATTGAGGGATGCCGATAATAAAGGAGATTTAGCGATCGTTTGACCTGACCGTCTTATTGTCACTTGAATCTAGAAAATCTTGAAATAATGCCGTCTTTGAAAGATAAAAACAGGAAGAAAAGATGAGTTTCATCCACTGATAAAGTGTTATTCCCGGACTTTTCGAGAGAAGCGAAAAAAAGAGACAAAATATATATGAGAGGAAGAAATAATGGAAAACTTGAAAAAACTGGAAAACTGACCTCGTAGTTGTGAGGCTCAAATATCAAAGATGGTAAAGGAACGGGGTAAAGTAGAGAGAGGAAAAAGTTATAAAAAGTGCCTCTTACTCCCCGCAATAGAATCCGGAAACGAGTTTTTTTTTACGGCTGGAAAAACAACTTTGGAAACAAAATAAAATTAAGTGTCCGTATAAACCGTGAAGCTAAAGTTATCCCTGAATGGACATTGCTTAGTTTCTTCCTCATGCCTCTTCTTTAGTTTTTTGTTTTTACATGAACTAATAATAATCTTCTCCAGTGACCAGATCATCAATGGGCAAAGTAAATGTCTATGGAGAAATCTGGAACCAACTATTTCTCAAGTGTTTAATATCGTAGATAAAGATGAAGAAAAATATTCCCTACTATCAGCTAAATTCTAAAAATAAGAGTACAGAAGTACTCTAAAAGTTATTTAACGTTATATTTTTTTACATATTTTTACAGTGTTTTATGATGCATTCCTATTTTTGTTTCATCTACTAATAATTTTTCAAAATATTTTGTTTCTTTTTATATTCTATTCTAAATCCTTGAAACTAAACCTATTCCTGAATAGGTATTTCTTAGTTTCTTTTCATGTATTTTTCTGTTTTCTTGAAGTAATAATAATTCTCTCCAGTGACCAGATCCTCCATGGATAAAGTAAATGTCAATGGAGGAATGTGGAACCGAGTATTTCTCAAGTGTTTAATATTAAAGATAAAAGGAAAGAAAAATTCGCTACTATCAGCTAAATCCTAAGATAAAAGTACAGAAGTACTCTAAAAGTTATTTATGGTTATTTTTCTTGCAGTGTTTTATGATGCATTTCCATTTCAAATTTTTTTTTTTTTTCATCTACTAATAATTTTTTCAAAATATTTTATTTACTTACTCATTTTATATTTCTACAGTAAATCCAGTAGCTCAAAATATCCATATAAATGGGTAACTAAAGCTACTCTCGAATGGACATTGTTTTTTTCTTTATGTAACTACTTTTTTTCCAGAAAACAGAAAATTAAAACATTCTTGAAAATAAAATTATTCTTGATATTTTCTGTATTTCCAACATGTTTTTATCTCCAATTGTTAAAAAAAATCTTGACAATAAACAACCATCGATATAGACAGCGTTTCTATACACGTCAACGGCGGTCTATTTTTAGCCATATACATGGAGTCTGTAATGTCCATGGAAACAAAAGAAAAGGAGCTTCGTGAGGTAAATAACTATTCGCCTTTGGCGACATCAGGCCAGGAAAAAAATGGACAGTCGAAAGAAGCCAGTCTCTCCTTTTTTTTCTTGCAGTTTTTTCTGATCATAAAGGTTGGTCATTGTTTGAAGATGTTAATAGCAGCACTTTGCACTCGAGCGAGCTTTAGGTTCGATTCTGGACGTCTGTATATGAAGGGGGTAAAAGTGGAATATATATTGAGGGATGCCGATAATAAAGGAGATTTAGCGATCGTTTGACCTGCCGTCTTATTGTCAGTTGGAATCGGGAAGATCTTGAAATAATGCCGTCTTTGAAACATAAAAACAGGAAGAAAAGATGAGTTTCATCCACTGATAAAGTGTTATTCCTGGGACTTTTCGGGAAAGAGAAAAAAAAAAAGAAGAAGGAAAAATATATATGGAGAGGAAGAAATAATGGAAAACTTGGAAAAAGTGGAAAACTGACCTCGTAGTTGCGAGGCTCAAGTATCAAAGATGGTAAAGGGAACGGGGTAAAAGAGAGAGAGGAAAAAGTTATAAAAGTGCCTCTTACCCCTGCAATAGAATCCGGAAACGGGTTTTTTTTTTTTACGGCTGGAA
Source organism: Caerostris extrusa (assembly GCA_021605095.1). NCBI lineage: Eukaryota > Metazoa > Arthropoda > Arachnida > Araneae > Araneidae > Caerostris > Caerostris extrusa. Next base: position 24,679 of record BPLR01014053.1, read on the forward strand.
AACAACTTTGGAAACAAAAAATAAAACTAAGTGTCCGTATAAATCCGTGAAGCTAAAGTTATCCCCGAATGGACAAGTTTCTTTTCATGCCCTTCCCATCTTTTTGGTTTTAGTTTTCTTGAACTAATAATAATCTTCTCCAGTGACCAGATCATCCAGAGAAGTAAATGTCAATGGAGGAATGTGGAACCAAGTATTTCTCAAGTGCTTAATATTGAAGATAAAGGAAAAATATTCGCTACTATCAGCTAAATTGTAAAATAAGAGTACAGTGGTACTCTAAAAAGTATTTATCGTTATATTTTTACGGTTATTTTTCTTACAGTGTTTTATGATGCATTCCTATTTTTTTTTTTTTTCATCTACTAATAATTTTCCAAAATATTTTATTTCTGTTATATTTCTATTCTAAATCCTTGAAACTGAAGCTATTCCGGAATAGGCATTGCTTAGTTTCTTTTCATGCCCTTCCCATCTTTTTGGATTTAGTTTTCTTGAACTAATAATAATCTTCTCCAGTGACCAGATCATTCACGGGTAAAGTAAATGTCAATGAAGGAATGTGGAACCGAGTATTTCTCAAGTATTTAATATTGTAGATAAAGATAAAGAAAAATTATTCGCTACTACCAACTAAATTCTAAAAATAAGAATGCAGCTGTACTCTAAAAAGTTTTTTATTGGTTTTTTTTTCCAGTGTTTTATGATGCATTTCTATTTCATTTTTTTTTTTCATCTACTAATAATTTTTTTAAAAATATTTCATTTACTTACTCATTTTTTTAAATTCAGTTGCTGAAAAAAAATCGATATAAATCCAGGAAACTAAAGCTATTCTGGAATGAACATTGTTTAATTTGTTGTTTTTTTTATGTCCCGACTTTTTTTCAGAAAACAAAAAATTTAAAACATTCTTAAACATAAAATTATTCTTGAAATTTTGCGCATTTCATCATATTTTTATTTCCCATTGATAAAAAAATCTCGGCAATAAATAACCATCGATATAGACAGCGTTTTTATACACGTCAACGGCGGTCTATTTTTAGCCATATACATGGAGTCTGTAATGTCCATGGAAACAAAAGAAAAGGAGCTTCGTGAGGTAATAACTATTCGCCTTGGCGACATCAGGGCCAGGAAGAAAAAATGGACAGTCGAAAGAAGCTAGTCTCTTTTTTTTTTTCTTCCAGTTTTTTCTGACCATAAAGGTTGGTCATTGTTTGAAGATGTTAAGGGCAGCACTTTGCACTCGAGTGAGCTTTAGGTTCGATTCTGGAAGTCTGGATATGAAGGGGGTAAAAGTGGAATATATATTGAGGGATGCCGATAATAAAGGAGATTTAGCGATCGTTTGACCTGCCGTCTTATTGTCACTTGGAATCTGAAGATCTTGAAATAATGCCGTCTTTGAAAGATAAAAATAGGAAGAAAAGATGAGTTTCATCCACTGATAAAGTGTTATTCCTGGAACTTTTCGGGAAAGAGAAAAAAAAAAAGAAGGAAAAAATATATATGGAGAGGAAGAAATAATGGAAAACTTGGAAAAAGTGGAAAAACTGACCTCGTAGTTGCGAGGCTCAAGTATCAAAGATGGTAAAGGGAACGGATAAAGTAGAGAGAGGAATAAGTTATAAAAGTGCCTCTTACCCCCGCAATAGAATCCGGAAACGGGTTTTTTACGGCTGGAAAACAACTTTGGAAACAAAAATAAAAACCAAGTGTCCGTATAAATCCGTGAAGCTAAAGTTATCCCCGAATGGGCATTGCTTAGTTTCTTTTCATGCCCTTCCTATCTTTTTTGGTTTTAGTTTTCTTGAACTAATAATAATCTTCTCCAGTGACCAGACCATCCATGGGTAAAGTAAATGTCAATGGAGGAATGTGGAACCAAGTATTTCTCAAGTGTTTAATAATGCAGATAAAGAAAAATATTAGCTACTATCAGCTAAATTCTAAAATAAGAGAAAAGTTCTAAAAATAATTTATTGTTATTTTCTTACAAAGTTTTATGAGGCGTAAGGTTGGCATAGAATATTTTTTCATGTTCTAATAATTCTTCAAAATAATTTATTTATTTTATATTTCTATTCTAAATCTAGTGGTTCCAAAAATCCACATAAATCCGGGAAACTGAAGCTATTCCCAAATGGACATTGCTTAGTTTTTTTTTTTTTTTTTTTTTTCATGTCATAAGTTTTTTTTGCTTTCTTTAACGAATAATAATTTTCTCCAGTGACCATGAGTAAAATAAATGTCAATGCAGGAATGTGGAACCAAGTATTTCGCAAGTGTAAGAAAATAATAAGTGTTTAATATTGAAGATAAAAAGAAAGGAAAAAAAAAAATTGCTACTATCAGCTAAATTCTAAAATAAGAGTGCAGCAGTACTCTAAAAGTTATTTTTCTTACAATGTTTTATGATGCATTTCTATTTCAAAGAATATTTTTTTTCACCTACTAATAATTTTTCAAAATATTTTATTTATTGATTTATTTCATATTTCTATTCTAAATTCAGCAGTTCCAATAATCCACATAAATCCGGGAAGCTAAACCTATTCCCGAAAAGACATTGTTTACTTTTTTTTTCATGTTCCGACATTTTTGCTTTCTTGAACGAATAATAATCTTATTCAGTGTTCAGATCATCCATGTATAAAGTAAATGTCAATAGAGGAATCTATCAAAGATGTTAAAGTGTATTGTAATAACATGATTACCAAGTATTTCATAAAAGTGTTTAATATTGAAGATAAGAGAAAGAAAAAAAAAGGCTAAAGAGTAAGAAAGGAAGAAAGAAGAGAAAAAAAAAAGGCTAAAGAGTAAAAATAACAGTACAGTAGTACTCTAAAAGTTATTTATTGTTATGTTTTACAGTTATTTTTCTTGCAGTATTTTATGATGCATTTCTATTTCAAAGAATATTTCTTTTCATCTAAGTATCTACTAATAATTTGTCAATATGTTTTATTTATTTTTTATTTCTATCTAAACCCATGCCATAAACCACCTGCTGTATTTCAAAATTTCCCTTTGTATGCAACTTCAGAATTACAATTTTCTTTCAAACTGTATTTCTTTGTGAACAATTGATGTTTCTGGATTGAATTCCTAAAATATTTTTGTAACTTGGAAATTTTGTAACTGTTTATTTTATTTTCTGTTTTCTTCGTTTCTGTTATCTGCATTTTTTGACTATTTGCAAACTGTAGATATCTGGGGCTTTTCTGAATACTTGAAAATTTTTAATTCAATGATGATCAAAAATACTATAATTTAAAGGACATAATAATCAATCAAATCATCACATGTGCACATAGAATTTTTAACATGAAATAATTTTAATTTTTCAGCATTAAATTGACTTAGTAAGTAGAGTATATTAAATGGGTAATAAAAAAACTATAGAAATAATGAGTAATTTTAATAGCACAAAATTATAATTTTTTTCTCCACCACATACACACATATGTTAGAAATGGTTTTTTTTTCAAATAATTCTAAGAAAATAAGTAAACTATGAGTAATAACCAATATTATGACGTGATAATAAATAAGAAACAACGACTGGATGTGAATTGAGAACATGTTGAAATATTTCAATACATTTTATGGCACTAATATAACTGCATATATTTTTATCTAGTATTATTCATAAATGTCTTGTAGTTTTTAAAAACAATTTCATTTATAGTTATTTATAAACAGTTGCAAAAACAAAGTAGTTAAAAAACATAAAATTACTTTTTACTATTGGAAAAAATGAATGATTTATTCTACATAATGGATTTTATTCTATGTTTCTCATTTTATAAGATTGTTAATGAAATCAAATATCAATGTTTAGCGCTGTAATTTATTTAATTTAACAAATTAAAATATGTTAACTGTTAAATAGATTTTACATTATACTATAATAATAATTATTAATTAAAATTAATTATTTGAAAATTTTCAAATAGTCATTTAATTATAACTAAACATAATAATTATATAATTTTTACCTTATTAATAATTAATGCTTACCAAAAAGGATAATAATGTCTTAAGATTATTATTACTTGAAAGTGCTATTTAGAAAAAAATATTACTTCGATTATTTAAAAAAAAATTAGCAATAAATAATAATAATCGTATAAAATAATAATAATCATAATAATTACATTAACATAATAATAAGCAAAAATGAAGAAATCCAAAAAGTTTCCTTTCTATATCATTCAATTTATAATTCTAATAATATTTAAATATTTAATATTATTTTAAAATGGGTGATATTTGTTTTTCATATGAATATATGTTGTAACATATGGCTTTATTAGATATCCATCCATTACAATAAGGATCACACACAAAGAAGGAACAAGCAGAACAAAGCAAACATACAGCAAGACAGCAATCGACAACAAGTCAATCTCACACACCACAAAAAGTCAAAGGGGGAGAGAATAAATAAAAGGGATAGACACTTTTATTTTAGTCCACAAGGCACTTGGCCCTACCAATACAATTGCAGGACTTTTCCTTGGAGCTGAGCCTACCTGTTCAGTCCTGGACATTTCAAAAGATGTTTTGAATTACTTGTTCCAGCTCTACATATTGGGCAAGTGTTAGAGGCGAGGATACCTATCCTGTTTACGTATTCCGCAAGACAATCGTGTCCGGTTGTTCCGTGTCTTGGCAACCGCCTCTTCACGTGGTCTAGTCTTATAGACTAGTGTGTATAACACTAGACGTATAGTATAACACGTGTATAGTGTCTATAACACTAGACCACGTGTGTGAGATTGACTTGTTGTCGATTGCTGTCTTGCTGTATGTTTGCTTTGTTCTGCTTGTTCCTTCTTTTGTGTGTGATCCTTATTGTAATGGATGAATTTCTAATAAAGCCATATGTTACAACATATATTCATATGAAAAACAAATATCACCCATTTTAAAATAATATTAAATTTTTATATAATATAAATATTAAATTTTATTTTTTAATAAATATTAAATTTTCCAGCTGTTTTGAACATCGTGCCCCTTTTGAAGTGAATAGATAACTTGAATTAATATATAATCTTATATAGGCATTTAATAATGAATGTATGACCTTATGAATGAATATATAACCTTATATAGGTGAATATATAGTCTTTGCCTGAAAATAAATAAAACTTTCTTTGCATTACACAATCTGGGTTGGAGTGCTTTATTATTTGTGTGTTATTAAAACTTATTATTAAAGACACCAAAGTACATTAAAATGTAGAATTTAAAAAAATGAATTTAATTTGCTGTCTTCAAGAACATTTCATAAGATGTAATACAAGCATATAAAATAATAATAATCAAAATAATTACATTAAAATAATAATAAGCAAAAATAATGAAGTACTACAGTTTCCTTTCTATATCATTCAATTTATCATTTTTAAATATCTAATATTATTTAAAAATGGGGGATATTTATTTTTCAAATGAATATGTAACTTAAATGAATATATAACCTTGTATAAGTGAATATATAACGTTATATGCATGTATAGCCCAATATAGATGGATATATAACCTTATGAATGAATGTATAACCTTATATAGATGAATATATGACCTTACATAGGTGAATATGTAACCTTACATAGGTGAATTATTAGGTGAATATTAAATTAGATTCATAAATTATATTCACATTATAAGGTGTATGTTACCTTACATAGGTGAATATTAACCATATATAGGGGAATATATAACCTTATATAGCTGAATATAGAACTCTATATAGATGAATATATAATCTTAATCTAAAACTAAATAAACCTTCTTTTGCCTTATGCAATCTGGATTGGAATGCTTTATTATGCCTGCGTTATTAAAACTTACCTCAAAGACACCAAAGTACACTAAAATGTAGAATCTAAGAAAAGAAAAAAAAGAATACATTTAGTTTGCTGTCTTCAAGAACTCTTCATAAGATGCAATGCAAACATTTTGTTTTTATTTCTCAACAATAAATGGATACACAGTTACTAAAATAATTTAAGAGTCAAAGAGGATGATGAAGCCTTACATCGACTTTCAGTCAAGGAGGGTGTGGAAGACTTTTTTGTTGGCAGTTGCGTGAAAACACCTCCTTAATAATCAAGGGAACCAGAATAGCAAAGGCGCGCCGTACCTCTCTTGCAACATCTTTTTGCATGTCTGAAAGGCGTAGCTGAATTTTGCAGGTCATTGCTTTTCTTATGAGGCAGAAAAGTACTTTTCATGACATTACTTCGAGTTAATTAACTATTGATTATATAATAATCTCTTCGTTAATTTTATTATTATTTTTTTTATAATGCTCAAACGCCAAAATTGAATGCTTGACTTGTTCTAGATGGATCATCAAGTCCTTTAAACTTTACCAAGCTAGAGGGAAAAAAAAAAAATAAGTACAATTTTACTTTAAAATATCTTTAAAATATCATACATATATTTACTTTATAATATCAAATCATATATATTATTCTAAATAAAAGGAAAGAAGAATTAATGTGTGTATAGATAAATTTAAACGTTGAAATATACACTGTGATATCTTGGTATGCTTGGAATATGTCCAATTTTATATGCATCCTGTTTAAACATGAAAAATAGTGTTTGACTTACGACCTTTATCTGGAATATGACTCGGGTGTGTCAAAATCTCTGCCAAATGGATGCATGTCAAAAAATTTGCTGAGAAGTACATTCCAACAATGCCCACACAATCCACCATAACGTTGTTTAGAAGGACCAGACAATACAAAACATTCAGTGCGGCATGAAGAAGCAAAGTTTATAGAATTTGTGGGAAAAGGGAAAGAAGGGAAGTCTTTTAGAAAAGTTTGGTTTTAATTTTTTTTTTTAATAAACGGAGATCTGATGGTCTTTAATAGGGTCAAAGTAAAGAAAAGGGCCAGAAAAGAGAAAATTAAATTTGGTAAATTTTTATTTATATGTGTATTTCTTCTAATTGCTTTTGGAATTATCTAAAATGTTTATGTATTAAACAATGTTTAAATTACTTTAGACAATGACATCAATGTGTAATATTTAAATTGTAATAAGATTTTTCATGAGGGTGGACTAATTTTCCCCCTTTATTTCTCATGGGCCAAATTCGTTTGGTAACCATCCTGTTTAGTAAAAGTGCAAAGATCTGTAACGGATTAAGAATGTATACCGAGGTGTCACTCTATATGGATAATATGATAAAATTGTAAATTACTATTAATTTGTATTACATCTAAGTTTTGGAATTATGTATTAAAATACATAATTCCGAAGTTCAGATGTTTAATATAAACATGAATTTAATATCAAGCATTATTTGAATTAATTTGTACACCGACATAAAGGTATAATATTCCAATAAAAATATTTTTCTTCATGAAAAAGGATTAATGTTTTCCTCTTTATTTCTTATGTGAAAAATTCGCTTGGTGAACTGACACTGACTTGTATAAGTCTAAGAGTGATTCCATTAAAGATATAAATAGAAATGACACTGCATATAGATAAACTATCAATTTATTATGTATTAATTATTATTATTATTATTTATTGATTATAATTAATTATTAACATCAATTTATTATTAAGTGTATAAAAATAATTCATATTAGAAGTTACGAATAAACATCAATATTTTTTTACAAGTATATTTTTGTATATATTAATTTCCAAAGGCAGCCATTTTGATCAAGATCTATATGAATGGTGTTGCTTCGGCTTGAGAGTAAAATTTAAATATAAAACGATTAAGATTGTGCTATTCTTATGCAAGTTGCTTGTCAAGTTACAAAACAAGCATCTAATTGTAGATTTTAGGCACCCAAGGCGTTTTCAACCCAATGCCGCTACATTTAACTTTAAAACACAACATAATACATTTAACTTTTAAACGATACTTTGTTTTTAAATACTTAATATAAATATTACAATTTATAATTCATTACGCTTTAAAAGGAATTAATAAGAATTAACATCATCCGATTTATTCAAAAATTTATGAAAAATTAAAAAAAAAAAAGTATAAAATAAAATAGTGAAAAAAAATTAAAGCCGTATAGCTAAATAACAACTTATTTCTGTAATACTAGTTGCAAATATTTCAAATGAATTATCTTGTTTGCTAAGTATATTGAAAACCCTTATTGTAAAAATTATGAAAAATTTATAAAAATTTTGCATAATTATTTCCTTATTACCAAAATTAGAGATTTGTGTTTTTAATCAAAATCATTAGTAATAAATCATTCCGATATTTCCATTTAATTATGTTTATATAAGTACAATTTTAATTTAATCAACATACTTGCTTCAAGTAATAACAGGGGCCTTAATAGCCGATTGGCTAGCGCTCTGGCTCTCGGTACCACATGTTTCGGGTTCGAGTCTCGGCGGTGCCATGGATGCTTGTAGTGGTTCGGAATCCACTTTAAATAGTAGGTCCCGGTTTGTTCAGCCTAAAGTGTGCATAAAATGACCGTAGAGCGACTAACCAAATCAAGTAATAACATAATTTTAATTGTAATCTTAGACATTTTCCTTTCTTATATATGATGTGTCTATTCATTCACTTTTCATTGGTCATATATATTAGCCAATAAATAAGTAAAATCACATTTAAAAACTCCGACCTCTTTTCAAAGTTTTTGCAGACCTCCTAAGATCGAGCAGATGTTTCTCTATTGGTCAACACGTTATCTGAGGCCAATTATAATATCCAATTACGAAGTCGACGTGAATTTGGTCCTTCTAGTTCTAAAATATATATATATATATAATTAGACGCTGTATAACAAAATATAATGCTCAATTTAATGAAAATCTGACCATTTTAATAAAATACTATAAATAAACGGAATCATATTGAAAACTCTGCCTCATTTTAAATATGTGGCAGAATTTTCAGTAGTAATAAAACAATTGGTAGTTTTTCCATATTAATCAATAATTTATTAGAGACCAGTTGTGCAATAAAAAAAAAAGTCAAATATGAATAGTGTTGGTCTAGCTTTAGCATAAAATTTAAATAGTAGAAATAGATTAATACTGTTGTATTCTTAAGCAAGCAGAGAAGAATGTTAAAACTGACAACAGATTATGTTACTCAAATGTAAAAGATCGCTATTTATTTCAGTATTATAAAAGGAAAAATAAATTAGTTATTATTATTGTATGATATTTTATCTTTTCTCAAAAATGAAGCTGTAATATATTTTCAATTAATAATAAATTCAGGTATAAAATAGCAATAAAACAAAAAATAGTAGTTTGTTGTGACGAAATAATTTTTGATGAATTATTTGATTGCAAAATTTGCAATGATGAATATATATTCTTAAAATTGCTTCAGGAAAATAAAATTGTAAATCTCAAGATAAAATTTTAAATTATTCTCCCTATCCCAAAAAAGGCATACATTGTTTTAGATAAATTTTAATACGAATATATATGTAAGAAACTTTGTATGGAATTAAATTCATTATTTGAGATCCAAAATACTCGTTGGAAAAAAAAGGACATCCAAGATATTTCCATGGCATTTCATTTCCTTTAGAACGAGAACTTCAGAACATGAGTAAAGAATGAAATAGACAATCTGTGTGTAAAAGAATTCCAGACAGCATTTTACTTTGAGTACTCAAGAAATTCCGAAAAGAAATGGATTTGAAAACTTGTCTGTGAAAAATGCCCAAGTAGCGAAAGTGAGGTTGAAATTTGAAGAAATATACATAAGTTACTGAAAAATATATCTAAAAAAAGAGAAACATTTGAGGAAGAATACTGAAATTTTCAAAAACTTGTGAAGTATATTTACGTTTACAGTGAAAAGAAAGAAAAAATATCAGTAATGCCTCCAAAGAAAGAGTATTTTCTTCAGAAAGGACTCCAGAATTTTTTTCGAACTCTAGAACGTAAGTGAATCTTAATGCATGGATTTTATTTTAAAAGCTGCATTGATTTATACAATGGTGCCAGAGCATTAGTTTAAAAAGAAATAGCTGGACATTTTTTGAACTACTGTATTTCGCATCAATGGTGTTCTAATTCATTTAACATTAAACTTATAATACTATAATGCAAAAATTGAAACAGAGTTTAAGGCAAATGATTAATATTTCATTATTTAATATCTAATATTTTATAATGTTTCTTATTAAATAAAGAAATATTATAAAAATATTAGATATTAAATAATGAAATTCATTCAATATTGAATTGAATAACACTGAATATCATTGAATATTTATCTGATGTAAAGTAAATATGGACATTTGACATAATTCCTTTTTTTTAGTTCTGATAGTGTTTATTGAATTTTTACTATAAGATTTCTGTCTTAATTATGTTGTGCATTTTGAAATTTTATACTGCAGTTAATCAAAGAATGAATGACAACAAGCTATATTTTTTTAACTTGAAATATATTTATTTGAAACAGAGTTAAATGTGTAGCATTTTTTTTTTTCATGTGAAGTGTGCTGGCATTTCATTCCCATGGAGAGGAATATATAACAATCAATTCCATTATATAACAATCTATCAGTCATATGACAGCAGAGAAGCTGTATTGTGAGTAGTTATATTACATGCAATTAGTGTTTGTGCTAATGATAACAACCTATCAATCAAATCTTATAGAATATATTCTGTATAATGAGACTGAGGAAATTAACAAATGTCTGTGAATGTCCGAAATCACCGACCTTGTGCGACCTTCACAGGTCGAAACAAGTACAGATTGAATATGAACTACACCATGAGTTGCTACATCATGATGGGTGATAAAAACCACGAGCTGAGAAATGTCTGCTCCAATGAGAAATGAGGGAAGCTGACCCTCCCTCTGGACGGATTGTTTTAAAAGAGGGTTTTGGTGAAGAAGAGAGAGTTCTACTAGTAGTGTTTTTTTTTTTTTTATATTTCTCTTAAGTGATGAATAGGCAGGAGTTTAAACCTGTTTTTCAAAGTGAATCCCTTTGTGGTTTCTTTTATCCATCCGTGTGATAATTAAAATCTGCCGCAGACCAGGCAATTTGATTCGACGTAGACTCGAGAACTCTAACAAATCTCCCACCTTGAAGTGTACTTGGGATTTAAACTGTCCCTTTGTGATCAAATTTTATTTTTAATCTTCATTTCAAGTACTTACTTATAATTTTTACTTACTTTCTTATTATACAAGAACTCTATTTGTAAATAAAAATTAAGTGCTCCCATGCACCTGAAAGTGGTCCCTCTTCTTGAAGAAATTATAGGTCTAATCTGAGCCGAGATGTTTCAAAAGTAACTGACTGACGTTGTGTTGTTTAATATTTTTTTACCTTATTTAATGTTATTGAGTATTTAAATAATGTAAAGCTTTATTGTAATTAATTATAGCATTTGATATTTTTTTTCCTATTCAATGTTTGTTCGTTGAATTTTTTTCTTTCTTTAAGATTCCTTTTTTTCTGTTTAAACATGCTGCATATTTGAAAATTTTCACTATAGGTAACCAAAGAATGAATGTACCATAAACCATATTTTCAAATTGTAATATATTTATTTGGAATATCGACTAACGTTACATTATTTAATATTTATAAAGGTTGCATTGTTAAATGTTATTGAATATTTATATGATGCAAAGCTTTATTGAAAGTAACTACGGGCATTTGGTATATTTCTTTATCAAATTTAGATGATTATTGAATTTTTTTTCAAATAAGATTTCTTTTAAATTATGCTGTGCATTTCTTGAAAACATTTTCTATACTTAATCAAAGAATAAATGTACCATAAATCATATTTTTAACTTGTAATGCATTTGTTTGAAACACAGTTAAAGGTTATTGACTAGCGCGACATAATTTAATATTTAATATTTCATAACATTGCATTATTTAATATTGTGGAATATTTATATGATACAAAAACTTTACTGAAAGTACATATGAACTTTTATATATATATATATATATATATATATATGAAATGTTCATATGTGCTTTCAGTAAAGTTTTTATATATATATATATATATATACATGTGTGTGTATTCAAGTTCAGATAATGTTTATTGAATTTTCTATAAGATTTCTTATTCTTATCATGCTATGCAGTTCGGAAATTTTTCGCAGTAGTTAGTTAAAGAATGAATAAACCATATGCCTTCTGGTATATTCATTCCTACGCAGATATCCTATTTGAAAATTAATTTATTTTATTATCAGTGATAAAAACTTAAATATATTAGTTCCACATAATATGACAACTATTTAAACAACGTTTCTTTATCAAAATTAATTTTATTTATTTAATATGAATTTTATTAATTTGAATTGTTCCTAATATTTTAAATAAAAATGAAAAAAAGAAATTGGTAATTTGTATTTGATCACTTGATTTACTTTCCAGTCGTCCATAATGCAAGGTTAACATAGAAAAATAATAAAATAATAGCTGCATTTTATTAAAAATGGTTTTTATAAATAATCTCTAATCAAATATAAATAATGAATGCCGATATCCTTACATAAAAATTAAAATAACTCATTTTTTTATTTGAAAAAAAGTTAAAAATGATTTACTGTAACAGAAATATATTTTAGTGATCATTATCCGTAGCAATTTATAGCCATGAAAGAGTTTTGAAAATAAAAATAATATTTATTATCTTAATACTGATGTTTAGCTTAGAACTGAAAGTATAAAAATGATGAATATCGTTTGTTATAAATATTGTATTGCATTTCATTTGTAAGAACAGAGAACTAGAAGAATGTTTTATGTTACCTTAATAGTTTGTATTATTGTATATTTTAGGATAAATTAAATAAATTTAATTAATTTCCGTGAAAAATTTATATTTTTTGCTATTGCTTGTTTTATTTTATCAATCTTTGTCTCTTAAAGATTCTTATAATAAAATTAAATCATCAATTGAAACACAGAATCCTAGAAAATTATATTAATGTGAATAGAAAAATTCCACATATTTACAGGAATATTTTAACTTGCGAATATGTTTGTATAATTAATTTAATTAATGCTAAAACCGTTTATTTAACCCTGAAAATATTTTTTATTAAAATTCATTTTTTTAGTAATTTATAATGCATATTAAAAATATAACATTAAATTGTTAAAGGCATGTATTTCAAAAAAATAACTATCATGTCAAGAATTTATTTTTCAGTTTAAAATATTTAAGTGAAAATTAATTTTAAAAACCACTTTGAAAGATTAAAATAG
>BPLR01014054.1:0-54939 GCA_021605095.1 Caerostris extrusa
GTTACGCATTGGTTTCTTCTGCTCCTGGGAGTCATCTTTTGCAGATTATCCAAAGTCGGAGGTGGGGAGGGGGCAGATCGGGCGAAACTGAACTTCTTATGAAGAGAGAAGTTCTCAACAAGAATGAGTGCTACGAGTTAAAGTTGATCAGTGGGTAGCGCGAACGATTTATTCACATCCTGAGAGATATCTTCTTCCAGCGTGGTGGTGTCCATAATAGTGAATTGAACTTGCAAAGAAATCTCTTTTAAACCATTTTGTCCAATGTATATACTCTGAAACTATGCTTAATTTATTGCAAAAATACGTAACGATTTTATTCATTGTCATTGATTTTATTCATTAACGTGAGGTGATTCTTGAAGCAGGTAGTGGTTAAATTGTTTGGTAGGAATTGGTTTTGCAAAAATTACTGCTTTTTTGAACCATCTGTGTCTCTCATAGGATACTTGAATCTTTTTAATTTACTGCAAAAATATTCAACGATTTTATTCATCGTGAGACATGATTTTTTGAAGTAGGTGGTGGTTCAGGTATTGTTTGGTAGGAATCGATTTTGCAGAAGTTAAGGCTTTTGAACCATTTTTGACTTTTGTCTACTTAAACCTATGTTTAATTTCCCTTATGCAAAAAATATGCAACGATATTATCTCCATCGTAAGAGATGATTCTTGATTCAGGTGGTGGATTATGCATTGTATGGTAGGAATTGATTTTGCATTTGATTAAGAAAAAGTTAATACTTTAAGATTTGTGTCTTCATAGGGTACTTGAACCTATGTTTAATTTACTGCAAAAAAAAAAATATGCAGCGATTTTATTCATCGTGAGAGATGATTCTTGAAGTAGGTGGAGGTTCAAGTATTGTAGAGTAGGAAATGATTTTGCAAAAAAGTTAATGCTTTTAAAAACCACCATAAGATACTTGAACCAGTGTTTAATTTATTATAAAAATATGCAACAGTAAATTTATGTAGCTTGTCACAATTATGGAAAAAAGATCTTATTATGATTTATTTATCAACACAAACACAATAATACTCTTTAGTTGCAATAATTAAAGTAATTTATTCAGTATTCATTTGTTGGTCTGAAATATTTTGAAGAAATTTTAGTGACAGCATTAAGATGGATTAAACTGGTACTGAGTTATACCCGATATTCATTTCACACTTGATTGCAATACTGAATTATGCTTAAGATAGTATTGGAAAGTCAACACATTCATTATAATGACATGAAAGAATGCCCTCATTTTGAAGAGCGTTCAAGGAGATCTCTAAGACTTTACGGATATATTGAGACTTTAAACATCTCTGAGGAGATCCCCTGAGACTGTACGGAAATATTAAGACTTTTTTTTTAACATTTAAGGAAGACTCTGAGACTGTAAGGAAATATTAAGACTTTTTTTTTAACATTTAAGGAAGTCTCTGAGACTGTAAGGAGATATTAAGACTTTTTTTTTTTAACATTTAAGGAGATCTCTAAGACTTGGCAATACTTTCTTTAGAATATGCATGTGTTAAATTTTGGGCAGGTATGATTTTAAGTTTGATAGGAAGGATCATAGTAGAGATTGATTTTTGTTTTTAATATTGTTTATGGTATAACAACATGTTTCTCTCAAATAAGACAGAAAAAAAAAAAAATTAATAAAAAAGTGTAATACAATACATTTAAAAATATTTTAATTTGCAATAATCTTTATTATTCAAACTTGCTGACCTATATGCACTTTAAAGATATACAAAGTTCCTTTATATTAAAAATTATATTGTACGACATGATGAAGATATAAAAATATACGCGGAATTATCTCGATTCATATTCATTCCCATGGTATGAAAATTACTTATCTAAATATTTGAATAATTGGGGGCCTGAATGACCGAGTGGCTAGCGCTCTGGCGCTCGGTACCACAGGTTTCGGGTTCGAGTCCCCGGCGGTGCCATGGATGTTTGTAGTGGTTCGGAATCCACTTTAAACTGTAGGTCCCGGTCTAATAGGATCGTAGAGCGTTGCGGGGGCATTGTTATTTCGCGTCCGTGGCTTATCTTCAAGTTACACGCGTCCCCTTGGTACGAATACGTCTGTGCAGCGCTTGCCTTAAGGCATCCAAGACCAAGCTGTCTAAGTGTTTGCCAGCTGCATTAGAAAGAAAAAAAAAATATTTGAATAATTTGACTAGCATTTTAGTGTATGAAAAAATCATATAAGATTGTTTGTAATAAATAATTTTTGTAATATGGATACGACATGATGAAGACATAAAAATATACGTGGAATGATCTGAATTCATATGCATTCACACTTAATGAAAATTACATTATTATCTAGATATTTGAATAAGCATTTCAAATTGTATCATTGAAAATCATTATATGAAACAAAAATATATAAGGTTCATGTTTCTAATTAGATAAATTTGCAATATGGCTAGGACATGATGTAGATATAAAAATATATGTCGAATGATCTCAATTCGCATTCATTCACATCTTTAATGAAAATCACTTATCTAAATATTTGAATAATTTGATAAGTGATTAGTTGAATATTTTACTGTATGAAAAAGTTACATAAGATTCTTGTTTCTAATAGATAATTTCGTAATATGTATAAGACACGATGAAGATATTAGAATTAAAATTTGGTAAAGTTTTTTGTTTAGATCAATATCAAGATAATTGAATATTTGGAAGGTAATTCTTGTTTGACAGGAAATATATTGATCTTAATAATATTTCTAGAATAATAATTTTTTTAATAGTTGATAGCGTTTATATTGGTTTGCTTGAATTTGGAGTACAACAGGAGTTTGGAAATTTTTGACGGAATTTTTTTTTTTTTGTATACTTCAGAAATTTTTTTTTTTAAAGATAAATTTCAGAAAATACTTAAGTATATTTGGAATAAGTACTTCATAGTGTGAGTGAAATTGCAAAATTGCTTATTTTAATATTTTTATAGTAATAAATGATTTTAGAATCGAGCTAAACTTGTTTGCAATCGTTAGTCTTTGATATAGCGGAAAAATCCGAAATATTGCGTAACGGGAATTTATTAAAATATAATGAAGGACGAACATAAATTTTGAAGCTAACAGAATAGTTTATTTTGAATGGTTATAATCGAAAATAAGAGTACATATGATTAAACGATAATGTAGCACATTATTTTTCTTATAAATGTCCTATATGCTACAATTCATTACTTTATACATTTCCCATCGCTAAATAAGTACTTGTCATATACTTGTAGACTTGATACAGATTAAATGGCTCAATGGTAACATGCGTCGCTAGTATTAAGGCGGAGGTTTAATCCCCTGGCTGTATTATTGTAGATCAGGGATGGGCAAACTACGGCCCCCGGAAGGTTCTATCCGGCCCGTGGATAGAATTTTAATTTGCCGATCAGAGACAAATTAGAAGAAATATATATTTATATATTAAATATCCATATCCTTTTCTACTTTGATTAAATATTATTTTTTTTTTCTTCCTTTTTTTCAAAGGACTGATGATCTTTTTACTTTCTCTATTTTTGTTCTACAAAACATAAATCGACGGAAATAGCAAGCACAGACAGCTTTCAATCGGTAAAGTGTTAAAAGTGGAAGTTCTTTGTTAGTTATATAGCTGTAGATTGCCGCCAACGAGTTAAAGTTTTTGCAAATCATTATCGAAAGTAAGTTTCCCAAATTTAATATCTCATGACCACAAAATCAGAGCTATGTTTGCTTCATCTTATATATGTGAACAAGTGTTTTCAACTATGAATCTTAGAAAGAATTATTTCAGAAGTAGATCGACAGATGAACATTTAGCCTCGTTTCTTAGAATCAGTACATCTCACTTCGAACCTCAATATAAGGAACTTTTAATAATGAAATCGCAATTTCATTCATCTCATTAACATATTTAAATTGTAATACTTGTATATAGCCATTAAAATTTCTAAAAAATTTATCTTGGCCCGCCAAACTTTTTTTTTTTTTTTTTCGATTTTTGGCCCGTGACTGAAAAGTTTGCCCATCCCTGTTGTAGACACTGTCTTAAAAACGAGGAGCAGCGATGGCGTTTGGGATGCTCAGCATCTTGCTTCGTGAGTCGGAGTATTTGGTGGGAGTTTTTCAGGTTTCCTGCATGGTAGTTTCCCCCTAAAAGTCCTCCCGGAAGACATTGCCCTCCTTCTTCAGCGACTCGGAACCAAATCGGACTTCTACCCAAGGGTGCTCCATCAAAAGAAGCTCCCCCCCCCTCCATCCATGAGTAGATTACTGTAATTGATTAGTAGATTGTTTATTAGTGGTTCGGAATCCACGTTAAACTGTTGGTCCTGATATAATTGGTCTATATTGTGCATAAAAAAGAACGTAGAGCGACAAACACAACCAAACAACTGAGGTTAAAAGCGAGATGTGGTCAGGGTATTGTGGGATTGGAATAGAATCTGCAAGAGGTGATTAAGGAATGTTTTGGAATAAGTGTTTTAATGCAAGAATTAACTTGAATATTTTGGAAAACTAATTTAATTTATGAAGAAATTATAAACATATTAATAAAAGCCTGACCTTTATACGAGTAAAAGCATGTTAAAATCCGGGCAGTGGCATATATGTTTGTTAGTGGTTTGGAATCCATGTTAAACAGCAGCCTAAAGTGTCTGATTGGCTAAAGTGTGCACAAAATGACCATAGTGCGACAAGTCAAACCAAACTACATATAATGGAAAACAAAAGGGGTTTGTAGTTATAAAATTATTCCCATATAAATCAATGTTATAAAATTTAACAATTCATAAATTTTATTTAATAAAAAATATAAATATTTACTAAGGCAATCAAAATGAATCCTTTTAGTAAATCTTTCAAACTTTATAAAAGAATAGTACAACAAATAATAAATAAAAAAGAGTTAAGATTAAAAATTTCATTCGCAACAGAGTATAACAAAGAACTCACATAAACCTGATGCCACTAATAGATATCACGCTGTGTTTGTTGAGTTAAGACATATTAATCAAGATTTATTTCCAAAGAAGTCCTTAGTTAAAACAAACTGAACTGACACGGATTACAAAGTGCATCAGATATCGCTCTCGAAATAAAAACTTCTTGAGTATAACTTTCGTGACATTTTTTTTGCACACTTTACGATTCGATTCGATTCGAGTTCAAAAAATCAAACCAGGGTGACAGGATTAAGGGAGAAAAGTCTGAAGGTGAAGACCACAAATCTAACAAGAGGGTCATAAGTCACCGAGTAAGGCACGCGAGGACTCTATTTCAGTGGTGGACCCTAATCCCATCAACTTATAAACCGATAATAAACTCGACTTGAAATTCCGAGTTGAATAGGTCAACTGTTAAACAGCATGGAATCTCTGTCTTGAGGCTCTTCTTTGTAAAATGACAGACAGAGCAGCTATCTTTATTGGAAGATGTTCAATATCGTTATGCTATTAGTTTTTATTCACCTTTTGAACATTTGTTGCAATATTTGGGTTTGTATTTGCTGACTGGCGTCTATTTTCACAGTTCGTCCCATGAAAAAGCGAAGAGAAAAGAAATGGTCATGGTATAAATGACAAATGATAATAAATGTCTTCATAAAATATGTCAGTTTCAAGTTGCTTTTAATTTTGGTTCGGCATAATACAGTAATTTCAAATACAAGCCTATATTGAAACGTATTGTAGTAACAATTTCATAAAATTTTAAATTTTTTGTAATGTTTATGAAGATATGGTTTGTGTCATCATATTGTAGTAAAAATTTCATTTTTTTGTCTTAATATGCCATGAAAGTTTTATTTTTAAAAGATAACAGGAAAACACCCTATAAGGAAAGTAATAATTTTATGAGAAAAGTGGATTTTTTTTTTTTATTTTGTCCCTTTACAGAGAAAGAGAACAAATTTTATGCGCCCGACTCGTAGCTCAGTGCGACGTGTGCCGTTAGTTAACATTGGGGTTGATATTCAATCCGCTGACGGCTTTGTTTGTAGACATTGTTTCAAAAGACGAGAAAACTCGATGGCGTTTGAGATGTTCAACATCTTGCCTCGTGAGTTGAACTACTTGGTGGGTTTTCTAGGTATACTCCGCAAATGCGGGGGTAGTTCCCCTAAAAGCTGTCCCGGAAGATACTGCCCTTCTTCTTCAGCGATAAGGAACCCAGTCAAACTTCTACCTACGTGTACTCTATCAGAACAGAAGCTGCCCCCCTTTCCTCCATCCATGAGTAGATTACTTATGAGATGTCCATCCCGCACTGCAGGACACTGAGGATTAGAAACAAACAAACAACAACAAACAAATTTTATGCAATAAGATTGACTTAATAAAATATCACTTTTACTGCATTCTTTATTGTTATTGTGATAATATTTCATAGATTTGCACAAATGAAGTCAATGTATTGCAATTTTAATCTACATATAATTTAATGTTGTTTTTAATTGCTGGGCCTGAGATAATTCATCATTGATAAAGTTGATTTTCAGGATGCACTATAGAAGGTCTACTATACTTTAACCGCATTGTAATATCTAAAAGTCTGACTGCGTTTGAAAAACAAAATACATAAATTATTGTCGATAAAGTTCAAAATTTGTTACATTCTAAATATAAAACTTTTAAATTTACTTTTAAATTTTTACATATAATTTAATGTTGTTTTTAAATGATATAAGAAATCCATCATTGATAAAGTTGATTTTTCAGGATGTACTTCAGATGGTCTACTACACTTTTAAACATTGTATCTAAAATCTCACTGCAATTGAAAAAAAAAAAAAAAATGCGTAAATTACTGTCGATAAAGTTCAAAATTCGAGATATTCTAAATATAAAACTTTTTAATTTAAATATATTTTAAGATTGTTTTTATATGCTGGGCCTGAGATAATCCATCATTTATAAAGTTGATTTTTCAGGATGCACTACAGAAGGTCTACTACATTTTAATCACGTTGTGACATCTAAAATCTGGCTGCATTTAAAAATAAAACACATAAATTACTATGAATAAAGTTTAAAAATCGTGATATTCAAAATATTTATTTTTTTTTTTTGATAAAAATTTGTCTTGAACAGTTTTCCGGAAGTTATAAACTTAACGCACATGAATAGACCTTTTAAACACACAACTTACTTAGAAGCATTACTTCTTTTGACAAGAAAATCAACTCTGTCTTGGTCCAGAAAAAGACAGGAACTCAAAATAACCAAAAAAAGTTCACAATATGCAAACTCTTGACTACCTTCACATTCTTCCGGTATTTCCACTTTATCATCTCATACATAAAAAAACCCAAAATAAATGCCTTCTAATCCAATTCTTTACGATAATACCCCCATTGATGGTAAAGTCAAAAAGATCTTCCTAATGCACCAAGGTTAATACGCAGAAGAAGAGTCCATAAGTCCGGTAGGGTCAAGCAAATCCGGCACGATTTGGTGCCGGTTGTCTAGCGTGCGTATTAAGTCCCCGCGGACAGAAATGCGCCATATTTTTAACGACCCTTAACTAAGCTTACAGTCACGCTAAAAAACTGCTGCTGCAAGCAACAGGGCGTCCCCATTTCTTTTGCCCCTGTTGTCATTTCGCCCTGCTGGCAACACTATAAACGATGGGGCGCGGATACGATATCTTCATCCTCTTGTGGATTGCTTTTGTTTTGTTCTTCTAACCCCCGTAGTTTCGTACATGGCAAAAAAAAAAAAAAAAAAAAAAATCCCCAAACCGCAAAACTACAATAATTGCGTGGGACACTTCGGAGGTTGTTTAGCGTCCCGTAATTAATGGCGTTGTTTTTGTCGAGAAAGGGTGATTGTTTTGGGTTTTTTTTAGCCTTTTTAGCCTTTATGATTTTCGCAAGTTCCAAAACACTCAATTTTACGAGGAAGCCTACATTCCAAAGGCAAAAGTCACATATCTCAGAGAGAAATAACGTGAAATATGTGGATGTTGTTTTACTAATTAAATTAGACCTAATTTTTTAAAAACATGTACTTCAAACGAAGCAAAATATTTTAGGTTTGTAATTGCTTAACCTCTCCAAATATGTTAACACGTATGTGAAAATTTAATTTTTTTAATTAAAATTATTATAATTAAACTAATCTTTTTCAAGGATCTGTCAATTGCGAAAACAAAGAACTAGTCATATTGGTGGATTGCATTTTATTTTATGCAGCATGACTTTGTAAACAAAGCACAAGGCTAGACCTAATTCAAGGCTATAGCAATAAGGCTAACCATTTACAAAGATTTGTCAACTTCAAAAACAAAGAACGAGTCATATTGCTAGATTGCATATTATTTTAGGCATCATAATTTTGTAAACAAAGCACAAGACTAGGCCTAACACAAGGCAAGACCTAAAAAATTATTACGAAAAAGTTGGTAAGACGTATTCAGTCCTTTGGTGAAGACATTCAGTCCTTTGGTGAAGACATTCAGTCCTTTGGTGAAACAGTCGCCTGCGACGGGATCCTTTGGACCTGGTGTAGGGTTTCCCGCACCAGGGAGATTAGTCACAACAGCAACAACACTTAATTGCTATTGATATAAGAAGTAATGAAATAAAAAAATTGTATTTCTTTTTACTATAAAAAGTATTCTTTCACAATGTGATTAAAAAATATGCCTGTAAGATTCGTTACTCAATATTGGTAAACAATAACATGGCAAAGTTAAATTAACTAAATATTTATCTAATCTCATGAGAAAAAAAAAAAAAAAGAGTAAATAGACAAGAGAATTGAAAATGTAAAAGATAAAAAATTACAAGTAAAATTTTTTTTTTTATATAAAAAGATGTATTAAATCTATTTAATATAAAAAGATTGTATGTGTTGGGATTTTTATCATATCCATCATGAAAAAGGAAGGAAGGGAGGCAGCTTCTGTGGTGATGGAGCACCCGTAAGGTAAGTCTAACTTCTGCTCCACGAGAAAAAAAGAAGGAGGTCAGTGTCTTCCGGGTGGAATTTTAGTCGGAAAAGATGAAAAAACCTAGAAAACCCCCACCAGGTAGTCCGACTCACGAGACAAGATGCTGAACATTACAAACGCCATCGGGAAGAAGGAGGTCAGTGTCTTCCGGGTGGAATTTTAGTCGGAACTACGAAAAAACCTAGAAAACCCCCATCAGGTAGTCCGACTCACGAGACAAGATGCTGAACATCACAAACGCCATCGGGAATCTTCGTTTTCGAAGGAGGTCAGTGTCTTCCGGGTGGAATTTGGTCGGAACTACGAAAAAACCTAGAAAACCCCCACCAGGTAGTCCGACTCACGAAACAAGATGCTGAACATCACAAACGCCATCGGGAATCTTTGTGTTCTGAAACAGTGCCTACAACAAAGCAGCCAGTGGATTGAGCCTCCCCGTAATACTCACCAGCGGCGCACGTTGCCACTGAACCCGAGTCGGGCAAAAAAATATTTATGTGGCATCATCAAAAGATCAATTTCTTGTCTGGAAATGATATAGCAAATCAAAATATTTTTATTCTGATCAAACCAAAACTAATTTAATTTGCACAAATAATATCATAATTAATGTTATTATGATGCAGAATATGATAATATTACTACGTTTGATTTAACACAATTATAATATTTCTTCTTCATTGGCGCAACAACCCATGGTGGGTCAAGGTCGTCTGCCTACTGCCAAATTTTGAGACAGGAGATGTTTTCTTTTTTAAGCAGTAGGGTTGTGAACACTACTCCCAACGCTCATTAGTCCTATTAGACTGGTATTTACCGTTTAAAGTGGATTCCGTACCACATCAAAGTTCTATAGCCTTGAACTCAAAACATGTGGCACTGAACGCCAGGCTGCTAGTTACTCGGCCATCAGGCCCAATTATAATATTTATTTGCTGAAAATACATATTTTGGACATTGTATTATTACGCAATACTAACTGTATTCAATTGGATGAAATGTGGTCATATTTAGTAGGTATGACAAATACAAATCATATCAAGACGCATTTTTCCTGATCGAAATTTCCTGTCCCTTATTTATCTGAAGATCTCCATATCTGATTAGGTCTTTCATAATATAGTAATTCACAGAGTCATTTGCATTCTGCATCTTTAACAAAATGAAAACAAATTTTCCCTACTGTCTGCTAAATCCTCAATTACCAGGCAGAACACTGCCAAACGTGAACTGGTTTCAAAATTCTAAAATATGCAATGGAAAACTTTTATTATTTAAACTTCCAGTATAGTTGCCATGCCCATGATAAGAAAAACATCTTAAGGTGTATTTATACGGCAGCCTTTTTAAAAGAAATGTTGTTTCTCGATCGAAAACAGCATACGAATTGTATCTCGGGCATAGATCCCTTCAATTTTCGCTATCCAAGTCTCGCACGAGAGTCATGTAGATTTTTCCGTAGAGTGGCCCAGGGAATAAAGATAAACAGTCTCTTTTTCCCAAAATGAGGCACCGCCGCCGCTTTATCTGATTTTCAAAATCGTATACCGGTAGCATTTTTTGGAGATTTGTTTTCTTTGGTTTGCAAGTGGTGGATAAGGGGGAGGGGGAGGGTTGAAGAATTACTCAATGGTCACGTTCTTTGCTACAGTGATTTTATTTCCGATAGCTCACACAGTAAGTCTGGGAACGAAAATAGTTGAGAAGTCCATTTTTTTTTTTTTCTTGAGATTTTTTATTTTTTTTTTGCAACCAGAAAAATATTTCCCAGTTTCTTGAAATGTGACCTCGTGTTTAAATAGCATATTGCAGCGAACAAGTAGTTTTGAAAAATTTTACTGAAGCTACTTAAAACAGTAGCGAGTTGGGCTTTTTAAATTAAGGGAATCGGTTTCGAAACTTGCCAATTAAAGCCCACCAAAACTCTCGTGTTTATGTAGGGAAAAGCAGGATAAAATTGTAGGTAAATGTATTAGATTTAATTGGTTTAAATTAATGGATTTGAACCTAAATGACTTAATATCACAATTTTGCAATGTTAAATTTGTAGTAAATCCTTATTGGCTAAGAGTATATTAAATTTATTAAATATCACAATTTTTACAAAGTCCAATTAAATGGTCTAAGGTCTAAATATCACAATTTTTTATAGGTCCAAATTACTAAATATCACAATTTTGACAATTTCTACAATTTACTAAACATAAAAATTTTTACAATTTACTAAATATCACAATTTTTACAACGTCCAAATTAGCACATACCACAATTTTGTATGATCAAATCTCTATGGTTTTTATTTATTTATTTATTTATTTTTTTGCAGAAAATGTTCTCCAGTTTCTTTAAATGTGACCTCGTGTTTAAATAGCATATTGCAGCAAACAAGTAGTTTGGAAGAAGAATTTCACTGAAGTTACTTATATCATTCGAGGATTTTAAAACAGTAGCAAGTTAGAAACCTAATAAAGGGATCCTGATTCGAAACTTAACAATTTATGTAGGGATGAGCACGTTAAATCCATAGGTTAATGTATTCGAGCTAATTAAAATGAAATGAATTTGAACCTAAATGACTAAATAGCACAATTTTGTTTTGTAAAATTTGTAGTAAGTTCATTATTGGCTGACATTCTGAGCCAATTAAAGCCGATCAAAACTGCTGTGTTTATGTAAAGAGGTGCACACAAATCCGTAATTTAATTGTGCATTTGTGATCAAATTTTATTTTGAATTTTACATTTCTTTGTATGGGCCTGAATGGCCGAGTGGCTAGCGCTCTGGCGCTCGGTACCACAGGTTTCGGGTTCGATTCCCGGCGGTGCCATGGATGTTTGTAGTGGTTCGGAATCCACTTTAAACCGTAGGTCCCGGTCCTAATAGGATCGTAGAGCGTTGCGGGGGCATTGTTACTCCGCGTCCGTACCTTCAAGTTACACGCGCCCCCTGGGTAATGCAAAGTGAGTAACGTCTGTGCAGCGCTTGCCTTAAGGCATCCAAGACGTCCATGTCTGTTTGCCAGCTGCATTTGAAAAAAAAAACCAAAAAACATTTCTTTGTATAATAACCCATAGTTCATTATTTGTATATATATATAGTGCTTACAAATAAAAAATAATGTGGTTCCATGAGCAAAAAAAGTTTCCGTCTTCCTGAAGCCGTTATAGGTCTAATATAGGCCAAGACGTTACAATATTAAACCATTGACAACTTGGAAGAATTGTAAGATTTCAACGTAAATATTTTTAATGTAAAGCACAGAAATTTTAAAATACCTTTTAAGGATATGGTTGTTAAGCTATTTCAGTTGTTGTTGTTTTGAAAACTTTCTTTTCAAACCTTTATACTTTCCTGAGTTTTATACCGGACTTTTCAATTCGTATAAAAAAAAAGCACAAAAAGGAATTGTAAATATATATTTTTTATCAATTGGAATATTTTCCACGATTGTCCCCGCCATTAAAGAATCGTTATCGGACAATGAAAACGATAATAAATGCACCAGATGTCGTTCCACCCACCGAACTCAGACATTTACATGTTTTGACACCTGCATCGAATAATGGACTATCATATATCTATTACAGCCTTCATTATAATTAATCTTCCTCGTGTTTTTACAAGTGAATCTCGATTTCGGCTTCCAAATTATGTGGAATGAAGTACTTAGTGCAGTAATTTATTGTGATTCCGTCTCTTATTACTTTATTTTATGCATCGGCAGATTTTTTTTTTTCATTGGGTCGACGAAGGCTTTTAAGTGATGCTGGTCTTTTAAAAAGTGTCTGAATGATGGTGTGATGGGTCATAACATGGGGAAAAATAATAATTCTTGTCTTTAATGAACATCGAGAACTGGTTGGACAGTTGGAAAAATTGTTTTGGCTTTTAAATCATCAACTCGAGATATGATTTTTTTCCCCAGTGTTTTCTTTTTGTTTATGGTTTAGTATATGATTTCGAATGTTAGTTGTAATAGAAACCAGCGGGGTGTATCTTGGGAAAGTTGTCGAACGTCATCTTATGTTTTGAATATTTAAAAGTGTTTGATGGTAATAAGTGTTATTTTAGTGTGATTTTTTTTTCAGAATCATTTTTGTATGCTTGTAAATTAAATGAATTTTTTTCACTACAAGGTTGGCTCAAAGAAGAAAATTAACATGTATTTAATTATATTCAGCAAAGAATAAAAAAATTCTTACAAATATTTTCAAATATATATAGTCTATGGGGTATAATTATATATAGTCTATGGGGTATAATTATATATAATCAATGGGGTATAATTACGTATAATTTATAGGGTATAATTATACATATAGTTTATAGTCTATGAGGTATAATTAATATAATCTATGGGGCATCATTATATATAGTCTATAGGTTATATAAATCCCTATAGATTATATATAATCTATAGGGTATAATTTTATATAGTCTATAGGGTATAATTTTATATAGTCTATAAGGTATAATTATATATAGTCTATCGGGTATAATTAGGGCCGGATTTTCCTATAGGCTAACTAGATTTCAGCCAAGGGCCTCAAGATCAAGAGGGCCTACATTCCAATTGTTAGCAAAATTAGAATTACACTATTCTAAAAATAGTAAACACTAAAACACTGTATCGAAAATAAGGAGAAATTCTACACATAGGACTCATAAACAAACGTAAAAATGTATTGGTTAAAAGATCAACGCGTGCTAAGAATAAATGTCCAAATAAGTGTTCTCGTCTTTTTTTTTTTTTTTTTATTTATTATCAGCGCCACATTTTTTTATAAAGATTAATACCAATCACATGTTTAAATTAACATATTGATGTATATCACAGTAATGATGTATTTTATTATTATCTCTCATTTAACTTACAAACTTAAAAATGGGAGGTGAAAAGGCCTCATAAGTGCCTAAGCCTAGGGCCTCTTTTCATCTAAATCCGGCCTTGGGTGTAATTATATACTATATAGTGTATTGGGTAAAATACGAATATATTTTGGAAATAATACAATCTACTATATTGTCTATATAGTATAGTCTATTTGGGTATTATTTATAGTACAGTGCAGCCTAATGGGTATAGAACATAGTCTATAAAAGCTTTTATAGTTCTTGATACAAGAAAATCTGTGTTGGTTCATAAATATAAAATTATGAAATTTAAATGGTACTTAAAAGAGTTTTAAAGATACCATCAGTGTAATTGAACACAAACTATCGAATTATTAACCTATTGCAGGACTGTTCGTCAAACTTTGCAACACAATCGCCAGTTCTCAGCTATCCGATGATTGCATTTTTATAGAACTTTTCATTCATTGGACCCCACCCAAAAATACACTAATCACGATGACAGCGGACGATAATTGTTTCTTCCATTCCATTTCGAGACAGGCAGAAAACGAAACCTTCCTTTTGCATTGTGTATGCACTTTTTGAATCCTTTTCCACGCATTGAACCCAATTCATACCATGGGAAATATATCAGCCATCAAATGCGTCTTCACAACAATGCCCTGCTTCTGTTGTGTACAGGTATAATTATATTCCAGAAAAGATTCAACCAATTCATTTGGGTTCTACAACAACATGACCACACTTGTTGAAAAAAAGTCTTTTTGGGGATGAATGAACACGATTTTACCGTGTAAATGATTACCAATTAAGGTACTGATTTTAACATGCATTGTTCCTGGTATGATTTTTTTTTTTATCTCTTCTTCAGAATAAGAATATTGTTCCACTGTCTTCATCAAGAATATCAAGAATTATTGTGCTTTAGATGTTATGTTATTTATACTCATGATGTAGTTCGTTTAAAACGGATTATTTTTTCCCTCAACGATTTCATATTATGGATCAAATAATTTTGCAATTTCTATTTCAAAGGTAATGGAAAATTTCACAATATTTGAAAAGTGAAATTTGTACTCTCAATATGGCAGCACTTTTAGAAAAATTAAAAACACGAAAAGGAGTTATGTTGTAATAAAAACGCATTATTGGTATTAGATTGCTTTTTTTTTTTAACGTTATGATTTCAGGTCTTTTATACATTTGCAATCAAACACTAAAATGTATCAAAACACACTTGCTTATAAAATCTGAAAAGGTAACCATGTTGTTGTTGTTGTTGTTGCTGTTTCTTATCCCACTTGGTAGACAAAGTCCAAGAACCCACGTGGTCTCATGGAAGGAGGGAATGGGAGGGGGGGAAGCTTCGGTTTTGATGGAGCACCCATAGGTAGAAGTCTGACTTGGCTAAGTGAGGCTGACTCTTTTTGCGTGTACATTCTACAGTCATATTAGATCAGAATCTTGATCCATCATAGTCTGTAGCGCCAGGAGTTAGTAAGACTTCATTTGTGAAAATCTATGAAATATTACTGTAATAACAATAAAGTAAAATGTTTTTAAGTCAATATTTATCATTAGCATCAGTGACGTAACAGCCCCATGGTGGGCCAAGGCCGTATGCCTGTTGGCAGATTTCTGGATGGTAGATTTTCTATTTTTACTGGGTAGGGTTGTCATCCTTACACCCAACGCTCTACAGCCATATTAGGCCGGGACCTACGGTTTAAAGTTGATTCCGAACTACTACAAACATCCATGGCACCGCTAGGACTCTAATCCGAAACGTGTGGCAACAACCGCCAGTCATTCTGCCATAAGGCTCTCATGTTAACCTTATAAAATCATAAAATGGAAAGCGGACTACGGAAAAGAGATTTCAAATATCTACAAATATTTTTAAATTAAGATATATCATAGATTTTTTTTTTTTTAAATATGACAATTCGGATTCCTAAGTATTAAATCGTGCAAATATTCCTTGATTCAAATGCCATAATTGTTCTTTTCAAAAATTTATTTCTTACTTCATTTATTTAAAAAATGTAATATACAAGAAAATTTAAAAGATTTAAGAAATTTTAAAGATTCTCTATGAAAATGCACAGTTATCCACAACAACAATCCAGAAAACATTATACAAGTGAGAAAAAAAAAATATTTTGAAAGAAAATCTTTTATGAGCACATTCACATTCAAATAAAATAATCTTTAAATTTATAATTTTTTTAAAAAATTAATGTTTTTTTAAATAGTTAAATAATGGCTTCAATAGTGACACGGATTTCTTCAATGTGTATAATTTCTCGAAAGAAATTTCACCAATTGTTTAAAACGATTAAAATTTATTTATTTTTAGTTTACTTGCATTACTTTGAATCCCATTCCTCCATAATTGGTTCCACTAACACATGCTTTCTTAATAAAAGAGGGGAAATACTACATTTTTTTGTGGAAAAACCCGCACCATAAATGATTTAAGTTAACAACCAAAACATTCCAGAAGTAAGAAAATTTCACAAGCTGTGAATGAAAGAGGAAAAAAAAAAAAAAAAAAAAAAATACGTTTATAACGAACACTCTGTTTGTTTCTTAAGAGTTCGTTGACAACTTCAATAACCTCCATTCAAAATAAATAAATAAATCCAAAAATAGCAAAACATAAAAATATTTTACCAAATGGGTACAATGACATCAGCTTTTTAACTAACTCTGTGAGAAGTAACCACAATCGCTGTTGGACCACAAGTAGAAAGAGCAAACATAAAAGAAGACAGCACACAAAACCCACAAAAATAAATAAATAAATAAATAAAAGAACTTTTTTTTTGGAAACATTTTTCACTCGGACAAACACCATCGTTTTCTTTGTTCCCTCTCAAGAAAAGGTCTGGCTACCATTCCAAAAAAGAGCTGTGCAAAATATTCTGCCATGATTTCTCATCTTAAACGATGGACATTAAGCGTTGTCTGAGTGCATGCTGTTTTTCTCATTATTCCAGCGGACATTTCTTATTTATCGCCCTTTTTTCGACATCGTGGGCTGCACTTATTTTAAACCACAGCCAAAAAGAGGAAGCGTTTTCTGCCCTCGGTATGAGGCATGGCGGGACGCGGAGGTATAAATTTACTCTCCGGGCCTACATTGCAGGCAGGGGGAGGGATGGAAAGGGTTGCCCAAGTGCAACACCCTTGCTCTCAAAAGTATAGTTTTACAAGCTATAATGTGAGATGTTTGGAGGTCAAGTCACTGATGCCGACCTCCATTCTCATTGCTTTTTGCTTAAAAGCATGGAGTCGTTTTGAAGTCCACAAAAAAGATGGTTTTTTGAAGTGTGAGAAAATGGCAAAACTGGATTGAATGGAGAAAGTGTCCGTGGGTATTGGGAGATTAATAGCCGGGACACCTGTTGGTCGATGAAGCAATTTAGTAGGTTTGGTATTGAATTCCATTGAAAAATTTGTCGATGGTTGTTATCACTATTTTTTCTTTATTTCTTAAATAATTTTCATATACAGTTGGAAACAACAAAAATTACTTCTTCTTGGTAACTTTATCAATTTTCAAATCAATATTTTCTTTGACATTGATACGAAAACAATTTCGGACAAATTACACGACATTTTACCAATTTTTTTCTCGCAATAAAATCCTTAACACATTCTATATTTTAAATAATATAATTACTTTAGACTGTTAAAGAAACAATTTTTTCCGCAATGCAGTCCCTAACACATTCTATACTTTAAATCAGGGGTGGCCAACCGTGACCCGCCTTGAACATTTTTCCGGCCCGTGACATTTAACACACTTTAACAAAATATATTTATTTTATGATGGCCAAAGTAGTGAAAACCAATGTATTAAAAATACATTATTTGGACACCCATACATTTAAAAATTAACTGTCGAAATTATGATAAAAAAAATGAACTTTGATTTTTAAAATAATATTCTTGCTGATGACAGATATTGCCTGTGTTTTATTTATGAGTTCACCGAATAATTAAATTATATTCTGCGAACTCATAATGCGCGCTCATCTTGGAACATCTAATAAAACAGGTTGTAATATAAATATAAAAATGTCTATAGTGGGTCTAAATTTAATATGGGGATATATAATTTTATATGCGACCCGCGGAGTTATGATTTATTATCAAAGTGGCCCGCAAGATCATTTGGGCTGGATCATTTAAATAATATAAATGCTTCAAACTATAAAACAAACAAGCACTTTCATCCAGGGTAACAAAAAAAAATTTGAAATATATTCTTCACTTGAATTTCCAAAAATTTTATGCATTAAAAATGAAATTGCTTATTTTACTATTGTCTTTTTTTTTTACTTATTTTCTACTCTGTTCCATACTCTAAAAAAAAAAAATTAGATTATCATCTATTAAAAAGCTTTCTGGAAGTTCAACAGTGAATTAAATTTTGTGAATATAACAACGACAAGGAACTGGCGTCATATTACAGTTTATCAGCAAAACGAGTGATTGGTTTTTTTTATTTGTCGCTCTATGAACATTTTTGCACACTTTAGGCTAATTAGGCATTTAATGTGGATTCCGAACCACTAACAAACATCCGTGCCAGTATTCGAACTTGAAGCCTGGCATGGATGTTTGTTAGGATGCAAAACGAGTGGAGTACAAATTTAACACTACTTTCAGAAATAAGATTATTGTTTCAATTTTTTGACCATGTCTCTTCCAGAAAAAGTCAGATAAGTGTTATTAGTGTTTTAACTGGGCTTCAACATACATATACATTGTAATTTTAAAAAATATATCATTTCCTGTTTGCTACTTCAAGATCCCTGTCATTTAAAATCGTCCAGATATGCTAAAATCTGCTGCACATTGTAACATGAATTTAACTACTTAGAAGCCACAGATAACATCCTACTTTAAAGCATATCTTTTTTCAACATATTACAAAGTAATTTACTACGAACTGATGGACTACAAATAAGCGTATCAAAAATTGTTATATGAAAAGAATGTCCAGTTGTTGTATTTTTGCCCGTGCGTGCCCGTGGTTCAAAAAAGTTAATCTGTTTTATCTATTATAGTAGCTTCCTTGCTTAATATGCTTACATTCCAACAACAGACTTTATCTATGTACTGTTTGCAACATAAAAGGTCACTGTCATCTATAATCATTCAGATGCGTTAAAATCTGCTGCACATTGTAACAATACAAATAATTTAACCACTTACTTAGTAACTATTTTGAAGCAATCGACAACATCATACTTTTTAAACATATCTTTTTTTTTTTTTAAATATATTACAATGTGATGGACAATAAACAAGTCTATCATAAATTATTATAAGAAGTGAATGTCCAGTTGTTGTATTTTGAAGGACACGTGTGCCTGTGGTTCACAAAAAAAAAAAAAGTTGATCTTTTTTTATATATTATAGTAGCTCCCTTGCTTAATATGCTTACATTCCAACAACAGACTTTATCTATATACTTATTTCCTGTTTTTTTTACATGATTATTGTCATCTATAGTCGATCAGATATTTTAAAATATGCTGCACATTGTAACATTAGAAGTAATTTAATCACTTACTTCGTAACTATTTTGAAACCACAGACAACATCATACTTTTAAGTATATCTTTTATGCATATCATTTTACAAAATAATTTACTACTATGTGATGGATAACAAGCAAGGCTATCAAAAATTGCTATATGAAGTGAATGTCCAGTTGTTGGATTTGAAGGACACGTTCGAAGGCCTGTGGTTCAAAAAAAAAGTTAATCTGTTTTATCTATTATAGTTACTCATTTGCCTAATATGATTAACATTCCAACAACATTCATTTATATATTTTCCTGTTTGCTATATCAAGATCATTGTCATCTATATTCTTCCAAATGCTTTAAAATCTACTGCACATTGTAACATTACAAAATGTAACAAGTAATTTAACCACTTACCTTGTAACTACAGACTAACTTTTAAACCCAAGTCAACAACATACTTTTAAGCATATCTTTTTTAAGCATATTACAACGCAAATTACTGCAATGTGATGAACAATAAACAAGTCTATCAAAAAAATATTACAAGAAGTGAATGTCTAGTTGTTGTATTTTGAAGGACACGTGTGCCTATGATTAAAAAAAAGTTAATCTGCTTTTTTTATCTTTTATAGTAGCTCCCTTTCTTAATACGCTTACATTCCAACAACAAACTTTATGTATATACTTATCCCAGACTTCCCAGGAATTAAGTGAAGGTCGCATGTGTAGGATCATCCCTCTGCGATTAAAGAAGAAGAAAAGAGAATCAATCTAATGATGGTTTGGTGGGGCATAATCAAACTTGTAACAGCTCTCTCTCTCCTAAATACTCCCGGCCACGATCATTGTACCTAAATCGGCTTTTGCACGGAAGGTAATAATTCTTGTCTGCTAAATCTTCCTCTACAAGAAGATTCGTTCGATGGTTTCTGTGGAACGCCTTGGCTTTTAAATAGGGTCGTACGTTAAATATCAGGCACGTTATTTTTGCAGAAGTATCTTGTTCGCAAATGATTTTGAGGTATTTGTGGAATTAACGTCAAGGGTTATTGTTTTAAAATAGAAATAAAATAAACCGATCGTGTTTGTTATTTAATTATTGTTTGCTATTGTTTGTTTCTGGTTTGTGTTTGTTTTGTAATTGTTTATTTAGATTGTTGTTTCAGAAAATCAAGTGGACAACAAACATGTCTACCGAGAAATTGTTATAAGAGGTGAATGTCCAGTTGTCGTATTTTGAAGGACACGTGTGCCTGTGGTTAAAAAACAAATATTAATCTGTTTTTATTTATTTTAGTAGCTCCTTTGCTTAATATAAATACATTCCAACAACAGACTTTATCTGTATACTACTTATTTTATTTTCTACATCAAGATAACATATCGGAACGATTTTAGATGGCAGTTTAAATCTGGTACACATTGTAACATTACAAAATCTGACAAGCAATTTAACCACTTTCATTGTAACTGTTTTGAAGCCACAGACAACATCATATATTTAAACATATTACAACGCAAATTACTACAATGTGATGGACAACAAACAAGTCCAACAAAAATTGTTACATGAAGTGGATGTCCTGTTGTTGTATTTTAAAGGACACGTGTGCCTGTGGTTCAAAAAAAGTTAATCTGTTTTTTTTATCTATTATAGTAGCTCCCTTGCTTAATATGCTTACATTCCAACAACAGGCTTTATCCGTATACTCATTTCAGTTTGCTACATCAAGATCATTGATATCTATAATTGTTCAGATATTATAAAATCTGCTGCACATTGTAGCATTACAAAAATCTGACAATAATTTAACCATTTACATTTAGCAATTTAACTACTTATTTTGTAACTATTTTGAAGCCACAGACATCATCAGACTTTTAACATCAAGCACGGCATCATAATAGTTCATCTATAATGTAACAATTTTTGATAAGCTTGTCAGTCACATAGTAGTAAATTGCTTTGTAATATGTTTTAAAAAAGATATTCTTAAAAGTATGATGTTGTCTGGGGCTTCAAAACAGTTTAAGATTTACTACCAAGTGATGGACAACAAATAACCCTAATTAAAATTGTTATAAGAAGTGAATGTCCAGTTCTATTCTGAAGGACACGTGTGCCTGTGGTTCAAAAAAAAGTTAATTTTTTTTTTTTTTTATCTATTTTAGTAGCTCTTTGCGTAATTTGCTTACATTCCATCAGCAGACTTCATCTACATATAGTACTTAATTGCCATCTATAATCGCTCAGATATGCTAAAATGTGCTGCGCATTGTAACATTACAAAATCTAGTAAGTAATTTAACCATTTATTTTGCAACTGTCATGAATCTATAGACAACACCATACTTTTAAACACAGTATTGTTTTTATAATATATTACAAAGCAAATTACTGCAATGTGATGGACAACAAACAAGTCTATCAAAAATTGTTATAAGAAGTGAATGTCCAGTTGTTGTATTTGAAGGACACGTGTGCCCTATGATCCAAAAAAAAAAAAAAAAAAAGTTAATCTGTTTTTTATCTATTATAGTAGCTCTCTTTCTTAATACACTTACATTCCAACAACAGACTTCATGTGTATACTTATCCACAGACTTCCCAGGAATTAAGTGAAGGTCGCATGTGTAGAATCATCCCTCTGCGATTAAAGAAGAAGAGAAAAAGAAAATCAATCTAATGATGGCTTGGCGAGGCATAATCAAACTTGTAACAGCTCTCTCTCCCTAAATACTCCTGGCAACGATCATTGTACCTAAATCGGCACTTGCACGGAAGGTAATAATTCTTGTCTGCTAAATCTTCCTCTACAAGAAGATTCATCTTCTTCGTTCTATAGTTTCTGTGGAACGCCTTAGCTTTTAAATAGGGTCGTACGTTAAATATCAGGCACGTTATTTTTGCAAAAGTATCTTGTTCGCAAATGCTTTTTAAGGTATAAATGGAATTAACATCAAAAGGTTATTGTTTAAAAATAGGAATATAATGTACTGAGTATGTTGTTTATTTTAGGCTGTTATTTCAGGTTGATATTTTTATTTCTTTGCAAAATTTATTCTAATTCTTTTCAAGCCAGTTTTCATTAAGCAGATAGATTTTTTTCTTAAATGTTGGGAATAAGCTTGTTTTTTTTTTTTTTTTTCAACATTTAGTTTTTGAAAATTTTATACATGTTGACAATTTAAAATAGAATAAATAATTAATGGTAATATAAAGTGTAGTAGTTTAGTAATATAGTATTAATAAAATAAAGTGGCTATTTTGCATACAAAAACCTGATAGGACATGGATTTTAAATGTTTCTAGATATTCATCAAAAGGTCCCGGTCTTATATGGCTGTAGAGCGTTGGACGTACGGCTAACAACCTTACCTATGTAAAGAAAACATCTCCCTGACTAGAAATCTGACAGTAGGTAGACGGCCTTGGTCCACCATGGGGCTGTTGTGCCAATGAGGATGATGATGATTACATACTCATCATGAGGGACCTGAGGGCGAGTGACTATCGTTCTAGCATTCGATATCATAGGTTTCAGGATCATGTTCTGGTGGTGACATGAATGTTCGTAGGAGTTCGGAATCCACTTTAAACCGTAGTTCCGGTCTAATATGACTGTTGGGCGTACGGCTAACAACCGAAGAAGAAGACAGAAGATGTTTTTCTGTCTCGAAATCTATCAGTAGGCAGATTGCCTTAGCCCACCATGGGACTGTCGCGCCAATTATGCAAAAAGAATATACTCATCATAATGTAAAAAGATTTATATTACAGCTGAGATTTTCGATTAGGTTTTTAAATAAGGAGGTTCGTTTGGCTAAGGATGTCAAAGTATCTGTGTTTTTAGAATACATAGGTTGGAAAGTACTTCAGTTGGACTGGAGGATGGCGGGAGAAAGGTAGACACTCTTCAAGTGCCAGTTCAAGGGTGTTCATTCCAAATTGTTGTTGTGACCAATACTTCAGTGTCCCAGCGCTGGACGGATACCCCATGAGTAGTTTCTAGTCATTGATGGAGGGAAAAGGGGAAGATTCTTTGTGATGGAGCATCCGTAGGTGGAAGTCTGACTTCGCTCCGTGTCGTTGAAGAAGGGGGCAGTGCCTTCCGGGAGGACTTTTAGCGGAACTATCCAGCGTTTGCGTATTGTATGGGAGAAAACCTGGAAAACTCCCACCGAATAGTTCGACTAACGAAGCAAGATGTTGAACATCATAAACGCCATCGTGTATTCTCATTTTTGAAACAGTGTCTACAACAATGCCACCAGCAATGATTGAACCTCAGAGCCCGTTACCACTGAGCCACGAGTCGGCATTTTAAATTGTGTTGGAATAATATGGGTATAATGTTAACTGTCTCACCCCAATAAATATTGAATCTACCTTTTATCTATCTTTCTACAGTCAAATGAGTTCATCTCAAAATGATAGACATTCGAAAACAACTTGATGACAATTAACAAAACTGCTTAATTACCCCAAATAAAGAAGAAAAAAGAATAATAACTGAAGCTACGTATGAATTACTTTAATCGTGTAAATTATTTTTAGTTGTTTTGTTTTATTCTAATTCAAAATAGCTTGTAGCAAAATGTTGACAACAGAAAGTACAACATACAGAAAGTGATTAAACTTTAAAAACACCATTTTGTTTTTATATATATATATTTTTTTTAATTCTGAAAATGTTTTAAGGGAAGAGAGCCACGCGAAGCAATGTACGAAGTCAAACCACTTATGCAAGAGAAAATGAAATTTAAGCCACATGATTGACAATCGTTGCGAGCTAATCGACAAGTATTCGCAGTGATTGACAAGCGTGTGGGATTATATAGATGTTAACTCATTTATTATTATTTAAAACAAAAATTGAGTGTTGAAATCTGCGAAAGTTTTTCTAATCATTCAATCTTTGAAAACTAGAGCAGTTGTTTTTAAGATACATTTGTTGACATCTGTATGAAAACTTAACACAAATAAAAAATTATTATCTTTAAAATAGATACAAATTAATTTTTCATTTTTTATTGAGGAAATAATTATCAGCAATTTAATTAAAATACTAATTGTTTGAGGGAAATTCCCCACTAGCAATGATTATTAATAAAAATTATTTATAATTTAAATATTATTATCAATTTTTTTGTTCTTAAGTGGGGCCTGCATGGCCGAGCGGCTAGCGCTCTGGCGCTCGATACCACAGGTTTCGGGGTCGAGTCCAGGAGGTGCCATGGATGTTTGGAGTATTTCGGAATCCACTTTAAACAGTAGGTCCCGGTGTAACATGATCGTAGAGCGTTGGGCGTAAAGCTGACAACACTACCCCGTAAAAAAAGAAAAACATCTCTGAATTGTTACTCCGCGTCCGTAGCTTATCTTTAAGCTACACGCACCCCCCTGTAGTGCTAAGTGAGTAACGTCGGTGCAACGCTTACCTTAAAGCATCATAGAGAACTGCCTAAGTGTTTGCCAGCTGCATTAGAAAAAAATATTTCAAAAGTTTGAGCCTGATTGCCGAGAGACTAACACCCAAAAAGTTAGATGTTTCGAGTCCCAAATTCACAAAGATAGTTTAAGTGGTTAAAAAAATCCACTAAAAATTAGGTACCGCTCTAATGATGATTTGAGTATAGGGAATAATAAGGCAACAAGGAATTATTTTAACCGTTTCGTTTTGTCACAATTTTACTATTAAAAAGAATTTTGTCTTGAAATCTGTCAGCAGATGACCCAGTGATCCAACATGGACTGCAGTGCCGGGAGTTAATATTCTGTTATATTTTTATTTTATTTTTTGGGATCTGATCATAGCACTTACTAGCACTCTGGCTCTCGGTACAAAGGTTTCGGGTTTGAGTAACGGTGGTGCCATGGATTTTTAGTGGTTCGGAATCCACTTTAAAAAGTTAGATCCAAGTTTAATATGACTATTGGGCGTAAGTCTGACAAATACCCTATACAAAAGAAAACATCTCATGTTTCGGAATCTGCCAGTTTCAGACGTTTTATATTGCCCACCATTTTTTGGGGGCTATTGCGTCAGAATTTCAGTTAAAAGGTAAATTTTATAGAGAAAAATATATATTTTGAAAATCCTAATGTTTTTTAAACAAATTCAAAAAGAAATTTTTCAACATATTATAGAATAAACCCCAATAAATTATTTGCATTTTTCTCAGTTACAAAAAATATAATTGCAAAAAAAAAAAAAAAAAAAAAAAAAAAATTTAAAAAAATTATTTTCATGCAAAACGTAATTATAAAAAATTACCTGGTGTAAATACAAATCTAAAATGGAATATCAAAAAATTAAATACAAAAAAAAAAAAAAAAAAATATTTTTTAAATATTAAAAGAAATCACTAAATATTTTAATAAAGACAAAATATAAAAAAATAAGAAAGCGAATGATAACACACATAGAATTATTTTGCCTATTTAATTTTTGTCACAATCTTGCTATAAAATGAACAGCTTTTATTACCAATTAGCCCAGCTTCATTTAAACAGTGTATTTTTATTTTAATAAAATCATGGCTTAAGACAAAAATTCAGCATTCAACAGTTTATTAAAACATTTAATTATTAATAATCCAGTCCAAAGAATTTTCATCGTTTTATTATCGTTAAGAATTTTTATCGTTCCTGATGAAAAAAAAATTATTTTCAATCTCTAGAGCAAATACTTACAAATATTTAACCGTAAATGGAAAGCAGACGATATTTACTAATGCAGTTTCAGAATGTTTTAATTATATTGTTACAGCTAATTTGATTTAAAAAATTGCAATTTTGTTTAATTAAAAGACCTTTTAGAATCACTCTTATGATATATTTTTTTGAAATTGGAATGTAATTAAAATAAAAAAATTAAATCCAAGAAAAAATATTAATTATTTATTTAATTGAACGACAATTAATTCTAATCGCAAATTTTATTTCTAACTATTTATCTAAATTATTCGACCCCCTTATTGTTTTTTTGTGTATATTAATAACATGGTTGATAAAAACAAACGATTTTTAATTTTTAAAAAACATAATATTACAGTTAAAAGTATGTTTTATTAATTCTGAAATTCTGAATCTTTTTCTTTTTGTTTAATTCTCAGAAAAAAAAATAACAAATTCAATTTAAAAATGATCTTCTAAATGTTAGTTCAAACCATTTATATCGAAACCAGTTCTGCTAATTGGTTCCAAAAATCAGCGAATAAACGAAACGTTAAAAGTTGTTTAAAATATAAGTATTCCCATGATTCACTGTTATATTGCATTGCCCTTCAAGTTGGAATTAATCCCCAAAAATTAAATATTAAATATAACTCACACATTAATGCTTTATATTTTTACGCCTAATTCTAAATCGATCCCGAACCATGTTATATCGACCCCCTAATTTTGAATCGATCACCAACCATGTTATATCGATCCCTAATTCTGAATGGATTTCCAACCATATTATATCGAACTGAGTTTTGAATATATTCTCCACCATGCTATATCGACTCCTAATTCTGTATCGACCCCCAACCATGCTATATTGACTCCTAATTCCGAATCAATCCCTAATCATACTATATCGACCCTCTAGTTCTGAATCGATCACCAACCATGCTATGTCGATCTCTAGTTCTGAATCGATCCCCAATCATACTATGTTGATCTCTAAATTTCGAACTGATTCCTAACCATATTATGTCAACCTCTAATATGAACGATGTGCAAGACAACTTTTATGTAAGAAATAATGTGATGTTTGTATTATAATTTTAATACTAGAACAAAAACGCCAACCATGCTATATCGACTCCTGATTCTGAATCTATCA
This sequence comes from Caerostris extrusa, assembly GCA_021605095.1. Classification (NCBI taxonomy): domain Eukaryota; kingdom Metazoa; phylum Arthropoda; class Arachnida; order Araneae; family Araneidae; genus Caerostris; species Caerostris extrusa. The sequence goes on from BPLR01014054.1 coordinate 27,214, forward strand.
ACAATGCTGTATCATCTAATGTGAACAAAGAAAAATAATTTTCATGTAAGAAATAATGCTGATAATATTAATTATAATCCTTACAAGTAATATAGAGCAAAAAGTCTGGAAATGGATACAAAAATGTTGCCAGGATTACTGCATGGCAAGAAACCGAACCGAAACCTAAGTCGTAATTTTATCATTTAAGAATTAGTTTATTACGTCATTTTTTTTTTTTTATAAGAAGTCAAAATTGACAAGTTATTTCACGCTTCAAAATATTAACATTCATAACAAAAAGTAAAAAGTACAAAATTTAAGTTTTACTCCATCGCCCAAGAAGATTAAAAAAATTAACTCCAAATATCAAAATTCTAAAAGATATACTACTTCAACAATGCTGATCTAGTTAGAACGAAAGCATTTACTTATGCAAATCGCTCTCCATTACAAGCGAATTTATTTTTACAGAGACCGGCCATTACTTGGAATGGGAGACCACGAAAGTAACAATCAAACCATCACAAGAGGTAACATCCAACGATGGTCTGCACATTTTATCTTGCAAACGCACCTTAAACCAGAAGCCGGTATTTAGATAAATCATTTCGGCCCTACACGAGTGTTGATCTGGAAGATCTGATGATGATCTTGGTGGTAGATGCGCGAACTCTTTCTGCAACACAGAGTTCTCGCAATTGTTGGTGGCAAAGGAATCCACTTTCTTCAACTTGAAGCGTGGTAATTTGGACATGGCGCGTGGTTTCATGGTCTAAGTTAAAGATCTCTGGGACGTTTCTTTCTCGGATTTCGTACGTGGGTGTCATGTTTACGTGAAATCTGCAATGGAGATTTCTGATGATTTTCTGAAAAAAAATGGGTTTTTTTTTTTAGTGTTGTTACTTGCTTTTTAAATATAGCACTGGAGTTTCTTTGGACGTTGACTTTGAAGGGTTGGGTTTGTAAGGGTTGATGTTTTCCGTGCTAAAAAAAGTTTGACTTTCGTTTCGTTGTAGTTTATGGTTAAATTTTTAGTGCGTCACGTTGTTCGTTTCTTGCTTGAAGATTGTTAAGTTTTCGTTTTTGTGCGAGTTCAGTTGAGATTCACGTTATTAAATAAAAGGCATTTATTCTTAAAAATGATTTAAAAACTAGGAATAAAGTAAAAAGATTTTGGTTTTGATTAGAAAGGTTTGTAAAACAAATCTGAATTTATTCATTCAACTATTATAAAAAAAAAACTTTGCTAATGAGACTATTCTGATTGCAGGTCAAACAATTTATTTTCTTTCTAATGCAGCTGGCAAACACTTAAACAATTGTCTTCGATGTCAAGCGCTGCACCGACGTTACTCACTAGCACTACCCAGGAGGTGCGTGTAGCTTGAAGCTAAGATACTGAAGCGGATTTAATATCCCCGCAACGCTCTACGTTCCTGTTAGACCGGGACCAACGGTTTAAAGCGCATTCGAACCACTACAAACATCCAAGGCACCGCCGGGACTCAAACCCGAAACCTGTGGTACCGAGCGCCAGAGCGCTAGCCACTCGGCCATCAGGTCCCTGTCAAACAATTTAAAAGAATGGTATGGATTTCGCAAAGAACAGAAAGTTTTGAATGAGGAAATACCCACCCACCTCATGTTTTATTGTAATCGAAAATACCTTCGTGGTTTATTGTAATATGATAATGACATGACGAGATTTTTTAAAGAATAGCGTATCATTTTCCACAATTGTTCATCGAAACTTGAGTATCCTTCACAGAAGGCGGCTTGATGGCCAATCAGCTAGCGTTCTGGCCTTTGGTACCATAGGCTTCAGGTTCGAATTCTGGATGGATGGGCATGCATAACACGGATGTTTATGAGTGGTTCGGAATCCACGTTAAACTGTCGTTCTGGTCTAATTAGCCTAAGATGTTCAAAAAAAAAAAAAATGATCTCAGAGCGACAAACCAAACCTTCAGAGCAGCAGCATTTGATTAGACAACAATTATGGAGGTTTACTATCGAAGCAACAAAGAGTATTACCCCGATAATAAATAAATAAAAACTCTCTTTTCATTGTGCTTCTGCAATACAAACAGTTTTGGAAAATTTAGCTGTGAAAAAAAAAAAAAAATCGAAATAAACTTGCGAGCAAGGTACTGATATAAGAATCGTTATTTCAGGGCTATGGAAGTTATACGTAGAGTTTCAAAGATTATCTTAAACATCAAGTTTCAATTAATAAATTTCAACAAAAAAAAAAAAAAAAAAAAAAAAAAGGTAAAAATATTTTACGTAGCAGTCGACAAAAGTTTACAGCAGTTTTTAAAAACATAAATATCATCACTCATGTATTTTTTATTTTATTTTTACTATATGGCAAGCTATAATTTATATCATTTCCACATTAAATAAATAAAATATAACTACTCAAAATACAGAACATATTATTTTCTTTACCAATTTTCTAGTAATTCTTTACAAAAAGTATAGACATTTTTTTTTCTGTATCACGGTTAGGAAGCAAAGGGGGAAATGCTAGATGCTTATACACATTGTCCTATCGGGTTTTCATTGTTCACACATACTGTCCGTGTTTACGCCGAGTCTCCTCATTACTTTTATTTCTTATCCCACTTGGTGGACAGCAACATCTAGACCAAGTCCATGAACCCGTGTGGTCTCAAGCAAAGAGAGAGAGGGGGGGGGAATTTCTGTTGTGATGGAGCACCCGTAGGTAGAAGTCCAACTTGGTTTGGTATCGATGAAGAAGGAGGGCAGTGCCTACCCGGAGGACTTTTAGGGAGAACTACGAAACGCAATACTAATAAGCTTCCCCGCATTTGCGTATCGTATGGGAGAAACCCAGAAAACTCCCGCCAGGTATTCCGAATCGCGAGACAAGATGTCACGTATCAAACGCCCTTGAGTCTCCTCATTTTTCAAACAATGTCTACATCAAAGCCGCCAGTGGATTGAACCTCCGCCCTAATACTCACCAGCGGCGCATGTTGCCACTGAGCCAAGAGTCGTGCTCCCCATTTCTCAAAACAATGACTACAATTGAATTCGAACTTTGGCTCTCTTTCATGCCAGGTGTGTCACCGTCATGTTCAGGCTTGTATTATATTTGTGTACTGAGAATTGAATATTTGAAGAGAAGAATAGAAGAGATATAGAAGTTATTGTTGTAATTTTTTTTTCGTAAACGAAGCAAGACAAAATAATAATTATAATAATAATAATAAAGTGAATTCTTTGCTTAAAATGAGTTAAATTATGAGACTGGTAAAATTTTACTTCCACCAAAAGGAAAAAAATTGCAAATCGCATGATAATGAAAAAATTTTTTCGTTAAATTATCTATTTAAACACATGTTAAGTAAGATCCTGCATATTTTAGTAAGGTATTTATAAAAATGTTCATTGTGGATGCTATATTTAAAAATGACAATTAAAAAAATAGACAATTTTAAAAAAAGTAAAACAATTTAAAAATACATTTTTAAAAAATAGTAATACTGTCAAAATCAGACAATTTAAAAAAAATAGTACAGATCACTTCTCTCTTTCTAGTTTTTAATACCAAATGCTGCTTCTGGTAAAATTCTCAAAACTCGAAAGAATCTTCCGATCTTCAAACGACTTAACGTTGAAACATCTGAACTCAAACTTTACGCCCTTAATGCTGCCTTCCTCCTACCAAAACGCTGTGTTTTATTTCCCATCTTTGGAAGGGGTGAGACATCCTTTTAGAGCATTTCAGAATGGCGCAGATGGAGAAATAAGAAGAGGGGGTGAATCAGGAAGAAAGCCACAAAGGATAAATTACCCGCATTGGGCAAGAGCGGCGGATAATCTGATTTCGACCAAAGGACTCGAATTTACTCTTCAAAGACCTACTTACGGGTGTGTCTCTTCGCACTTGGGGGCTGTCTAAAAACTGCACTTTCTTCTCTGTAGGTCACTTTACTACTAAGTTGAATAGTGTACAAGAGTAACTGATAGCGAAGCGATCATCTGCTCGACTTAAAAAATGAAACAAGTAATATAAAAACAAATTTTTTAAAGTGAATTCCTACTTTTTTTTTTCACTCTATTGCAGAAAGTCCTTTATAAATAATTTTCAATCATTTTTTTAAAGTTTATCTGGCGTCATCTATTGTAGATATATGCAACTTAATTCTAAAAAAAAAAAAAAAAACTAAAATTCATTAATTAAATTTAATGAATTAATTAATATTTGAAAAAACTGTATTAACATCCAGTGTCATCCATTACAAGTTTAAAAAAAAAATGTATTTGAACTTGAGTGGATGGATAAAAAGTATTTTATGAACGAGTGAAAATTTGAACAAGATATATATAGGGAGAGTATGAGCTAATAGAAGGAATTGAAAAATGAAATAAGAAAATTGGATATAAAAAAAACATGATAAACAAAATTACAGAAAATGCTTGACGTGGAGAAAAAAAAAAGTATATATATATATATAATAAATAAATCCCTACATATATATGTAGGATTTATTTGTGTGGTAATCAGCAGGCGGCGACACTTGACAGTTGCTTGTCTTTGACAGAGCCTGTTTACAACGTGGGGGAGTATTCAACTTTGAACTCTGACCCCACGAGAAGGGACAGGACCCCGTAGATGAAGAAGAAAGAGAACGCTAGCTGACACGAGAGAGGAGGGAGACTGAGAAAGGCTGCGTCAAGCAGCGATAGAAAATGATTGTGAATGTTTAACAATTAATGTAAATATCATTGTAAAATAATGTATCAGCAAACGGCTTTATTTAAAGTAACGTCCCGTTACTGCGTTTAGTATGTCAAATACCCTAGACACCCATTTCAAAAGTTCAGCTTTTTGTTAGACTGGTAGAGAAGTCTAACAAAACTGTAGGTTCGGCCGGGATGAATCTATTGGAACCGGTGTAAGTCTAAAAAATTGGGGGCTCGGCCGGGATGCATTTTTGCAAGCGGCCAAATATATATATATATATATATATATATATATATATATATATATATATATAGATAGATAGATATATATATATCACATATATATATATATATATATATATATATATATATATAAATGGCCTGAATGGCGAGTAACGCTCTGGCGCTCAGTACCACAGGTTTCGGGTTCGAGTCCCGGCGGTGCCATGGTTGTTTGTAGTGGTTCAGAATTCCCTTTAAAAAATAGGTCCGGTCTAATAGGATCGTAGAGTATTGCGGGGGCATTGTTACTTCGCGTCCGTGGCTTATCTTCAAGTTACACGCGCCCCCTGGGGTAATGCAAAGTGAGTACGTCTGTGCAGCGCTTGCCTTGAGGCATCCAAGACCATGCTGTCTAAGTGTTTGCCAGCTGCATTAGAAAGAAAATACATATATATATATAACAAAAATAATAAGAAGAATATTGCCTGACGGAGAAAATATTTAAAAAAAAAAAAAAAAAAAGATGAGCTGGAACGTTGAACAAACGAATGAAATAAAAAAGGACAAAATGGATATTGCAATTTAAAAAATAGACTATTTAAGGTGGTTTTAAATTTCGATTCCATTTTGAAGTTGCGTAAGGATAGTTGTATCTACCATTACACTGAGTAAAAATAGTTTGAACTTTAATGATCGGGTTATTGTGACTAGCTGTATTACAAAAAGAATTTTCTAGAAAGTTTAGTGATATGGGAGTCTATAGTTTCAATATTAAGGTCGTTGTGAATGGTAGAGTTACGTACGAACCAGGGAGCCCCAGTGATAATCCGAAGCAATTTATTTTGAATTATTTGTACTTGGTTTTTATTGTTTTTTGCTGCTATGCCCCGAATTGGGGCTGCGGAAGAAAGGATTGATCTTAATACTTGCTTGAGTAGTACACTTTCCAGTGTATTCGTTTACTTCAAGTACAGAATGGTTGATTTATGAGTGATCACTATGGTCTGGTACGGGGGGGGGGCATCCGCGGGCTGTATGCAACCCGCATTGAAAATTTTTCCGACCCATAAGATTTATCGCACTTTTACAAAATATATTTATGCATTTTATAATGGCCAAAGTAGAGAAAAACAATGTATTAAAAAATGCATTATTATATGCATCCCTATATTCAAACATTAACTGTCGAAATTATTAGAAAAAATGAACTTTGATTTTTAAAATAACATTCTTGGAAATATATGACATTGCCTTGTTTTGTGATGGGTTTACAGTTTTGAGTTGACAGAATAATTAAATTATATTCTGCGAACTCATGATGCTCGCGCATCTATTTGCAAAAGCTGTGAAACACATATGGCACACTGACTGGAGAAACACATATCGCACTACATTTTTTTAATGATTTCATTTTTTTTTTTTTTATTTCGTTATGTTTATATATATTTTTTATATTTCACTTTTAGTGTTCTATATTTCTTTACATTGTGCGTTTAGCATCTTTATTATTATATTATCTATGTTTACATGTAAGAATAATAGTAAAACACACTAACAATAACTCAATTTCAATATGTTTCAATTTTTCATTTTTCATTCCAAAAATTGTCTATAGTGGGTCTAAATCTAATGTGGGGATATATAATTTTATATGCCGCCCGCAGAGTTGTGATACATTTCCAAAGTGGCCCACAAGATCATTTGGGTTGGCTAATTCTAGAAGTCCACTACGTCACTAAAAATGTAAAACTAACATATAGAATTGAGTTTTGTAAAACAGGGGTCAAAGATTTTTGAGTTTCAGAATTGAAAACACCTGGTAATCACAGAGGGGAAACTACATGAATCCTTATCAAAATTCTTGAGAAATTTGAGTTTCAAAACTGAAAAACCTTGAAATGAAAGGGGGGGACGGCATGAATCTTTATAAAAATTTAGTTTCAGAAATAAAGAAATCCCTGAGAAAAAAAAAACGCTGAAATGTGAGAGGACTTAAAAAAAAACTGCATGATCTTAGTAAAAATCACTGAGAAATTTGATTTTCACGACTTAAAATTCCTCAAATAAGAAGAGGAAAAACTGCATGAATATTTATGAAAATACTGGGGAAATTTCAGTTAGAGAAATAAAAACTCCTAAAATGACAGAGGGGTGAACTGCTTGAATCTACAGAAAAGCCATTAAAAAATTTGAGTTTCAGAAATGAAAATTTTGAAATGAGAAAAAAGGAAAAAATGGCATAAGAATTCATTCAAGGTTTTCATGTTTAGAAAGTTGAGCTTAAGAGCTGAAAATCCCTGATATGAGAAAGGGGAAAAACTGCATGAATCTTTATAAAATTCCAGGGGGAAATTTCAGTTTCAGAAATAAAAATAAAGCCTTAAAATGGGATGGAGAAAAACTGCATGAATTTTTTAAAGATTGGGTTCATTTTTGAATTTTTGTTTAAGAACTAAAAATCTCAGAAATAGTAAAAGCAAAAAAGAATGAATATTTATAAAAAAGAATCCTTGATATAATTGCGTTTCACGACTGAAAACTCCTGAAATCAGAGGAGGAATCTATCTATAAGAATTCTTTGAACTCATGATTAATGCATGTTGATGTATTTCTATACGAAAGAGAAGGATAGAATAAAATTGTGCAGGTTCAGTAAACTAGAATAACGAATGTATATTACTGATGAGAATGAAATCGATAGAAAACTGATTATTTTACAGTTTTTGTTGGCGATTCTAATATTTCTAAAGGCTGTTGAACCTGGTTGGTAAGGGATCCTTCAATCCACGGTAACATTTACAATAAGAAAAGGTTAAAGTAAATTTTTTTCAATCTCATGAAATGCTATTTTAATTATCTAAACTATTTCTCAAATATTTACAACTTTACAATTTTACATTTATATATTTTTGAACTTTAGTAAGTGAACATTGATTTTAAATAGGCAGCAGGTGGAAATTTCTTCCAAAATAGCAGGGTGCCCGATGGCCAGTGGCTAGCGCTCTCGCGCTCGGTATCACTGGTTTTAGGTTCGAGTCCCGGAAGTGCCATGGATTGTTTGTGAGTGCTTCGGAATTCACTTTAAACTGTAGGTCCCTGTCTGTTTAGCCTAAAGTGTGCACAAGATGATCGTAGAGCGACAAACAAACCAATCTCAAATAGCAATCAGAAGCGAAGTATGAAAGTGGCGCTAAGTAAGAAGTATCAATCTGGAAATTTTGTTCTGTATTTAAACAATGAATTACTACATTCTGAAAAAAATCTTCTTAATAAAAAACTGAGCATATACATTTTAATAATTATAATGACATTTCCTATTTGTAATTCAAAAAAGAAATAATGTCTGGTGAAATCTGATGACGTTAACAATAAAAAATAAAGTTCTTATTCAATTAAAAAAAAACAACACACCTGATAAAAAAAAATAAATTTAAAGATAAAGTTACTTTATCTTAGAGATTTTAACTTTTGGGAACTACTGACCTACGCAAGGGGACACATTTTTTTTCTTAAATCATCAATCAAAATTTCCTAATATCTTCCACCTAACACCACAAAATCGATGAATAAAAGTTGTTTAGCGTAAAACTCAATAGATTGGTTTGGTTTTGGTTCGTTGCTGTACTGTCATTTTTTATAACGGTCATTTTAGGCTAATTAAATCAGGGCCTACAGTTAACCGGGACCAACAGAAGGTGTCAAATTGATTATTTCTATGCATGCGAATGATAAATTCGGTGGCCAGGTAACATTGTTATATATATATATAACAACGTTTTATATATTATTGCGCTCTATTCTTGCATGTTGCTCGCCACAATTCAAGAGCCACTATGTATATTCATTAATTAACTGTTTCAATTAATATGCATGGAATATTTATGCTTATTAACTACCATATAAATAAATATTTTATAAAAGTGTGATAAATGTCACGGGCCGGAAAAATATTCAATTCGGGCAGCGAGTTGGCCACCCCTGATCTAGTTGATCAATATTTCTTCTTTAGATTTATTTTACTTATTAATTTTTCGCCACACTATGTTCAAGAAAGTAAAATGCTTCTGAGCTTTAAAAACAAAGTTAATAAAGCGAGAAATTATTCAGTCTGGTTTATTTGTTAATAGATTTGAAGAAGTAAACAAGTTAATGAAGCAAGAAATTAGTCGGTGTAGTTGTCTTGTTGATAGGTTTTAACATGCAAATAAGTTAATGAAGCAAGGAAAAATAGTTAATGTAATTGCTTTATTTGCCGATTTGAAGATGAAATAAGTTTATAAACAAGATATTAGCCAGTGTGGGTGATTTGTTAACAGGTTTGAAGATGCAAATAAGTTAATGAAGGCAAGATATTAGTCAGTGTGGTTGTTTTTATGGATTTGGTGTGAGGTTATAAATAAAAGATGTTTGTTTAGATGTTTTATAAAAGATACAAAAATTGTTTAAAGGAAAAAAAGAGCTAATAGATGCTTTGTACACATTTTCAGGAACTGAACTAGTTTATCGTAGCTGCAATTCATTCAGAATGCTTCAGATCATCTCTATGCACTGCATAAAATCGTGTATTCTTTACATGTACTACTAGCAGGATGTGGACTGTAAGCATCCACTACAAACATCCATGGATCCACCATAGATGTTTTTGGATCAACTTTGTAAATAACGGATTGTCTCAGGCCCACTATTTAAAAATAACACTAATTTATAAGTAAATTAACAGTATGTAGTAGACCTTCTATAGTGCATCCTGAAAATCATCTTTATAAATGATGGATTGTCTCAGGCCCAGCATTTAAAAATAACATTAATTTATATGTAAATTAAAATTAAAAAAGTACAATAAAAAGTTGTATATTTAGAAAATATCCCGAATTTTGAACTTTATCGACAGTAATTTATGTATTTTTATTTTTCAAATGCTACCAGATTTTAATCGCAATGTGGTTAAAAATGTAGTAGACCTTCTATAGTGCATCCTGAAAAATCATCTTTATAAATGATGGATTGTCTCAGGCCCAGCATTTAAAAATAACATTAATTTTTATGTAAATTAAAATTAAAAAGTACATTAAAAAGTTGTATATTTAGAAAATATCCCGAATTTTGAACTTTATCGACAGTAATTTATGTATTTTATTTTTCAAATGCTACCAGATTTTAATCGCAATGTGGTTAAAATGTAGTAGACCTTCTATAGTGCATCCTGAAAAATCATCTTTATAAATGATGGATTGTCTCAGGCCCAGCATTTAAAAATAACATTAATTTATATGTAAATTAAAATTAAAAAGTACATTAAAAAGTTGTATATTTAGAAAATATCCCGAATTTTGAACTTTATCGACAGTAATTTATGTATTTTATTTTTCAAATGCTACCAGATTTTAATCGCAATGTGGTTAAAATGTAGTAGACCTTCTATAGTGCATCCTGAAAAATCATCTTTATAAATGATGGATTGTCTCAGGCCCAGCATTTAAAAATAACATTAATTTTTATGTAAATTAAAATTAAAAAGTACATTAAAAAGTTGTATATTTAGAAAATATCCCGAATTTTGAACTTTATCGACAGTAATTTATGTATTTTATTTTTCAAATGCTACCAGATTTTAATCGCAATGTGGTTAAAATGTAGTAGACCTTCCATAGTGCATCCTGAAAAATCATCTTTATAAATGATGGATTGTCTCAGGCCCAGCATTTAAAAATAACATTAATTTTTATGTAAATTAAAATTAAAAAGTACAATAAAAAGTTGTATATTTAGAAAATATCCTGAATTTTGAACTTTATCGACAGTAATTTATGTATTTTATTTTTCAAATGCTACCAGATTTTAATCGCAATGTGGTTAAAATGTAGTAGACCTTCTATAGTGCATCCTGAAAAATCATCTTTATAAATGATGGATTGTCTCAGGCCCAGCATTTAAAAATAACATTAATTTTTATGTAAATTAAAAATTAAAAAGTACATTAAAAAGTTGTATATTTAGAAAATATCCCGAATTTTGAACTTTATCGACAGTAATTTATGTATTTTATTTTTCAAATGCTACCAGATTTTAATGCAATGTGGTTAAAATGTAGTAGACCTTCTATAGTGCATCCTGAAAAATCATCTTTATAAATGATGGATTGTCTCAGGCCCAGCATTTAAAAATAACATTAATTTTTATGTAAATTAAAATTAAAAAGTACAATAAAAAGTTGTATATTTAGAAAATATCCCGAATTTTGAACTTTATCGACAGTAATTTATGTATTTTATTTTTCAAATGCTACCAGATTTTAATCGCAATGTGGTTAAAATGTAGTAGACCTTCTATAGTGCATCCTGAAAAATCATCTTTATAAATGATGGATTGTCTCAGGCCCAGCATTTAAAAATAACATTAATTTTTATGTAAATTAAAATTAAAAAGTACAATAAAAAGTTGTATATTTAGAAAATATCCCGAATTTTGAACTTTATCGACAGTAATTTATGTATTTTATTTTTCAAATGCTACCAGATTTTAATCGCAATGTGTGGTTAAAAATGTAGTAGACCTTCTATAGTGCATCTGAAAAATCATCTTTATAAATGATGGATTGTCTCAGGCCCAGCATTTAAAAATAACATTAATTTATATGTAAATTAAAATTAAAAAAGTACATTAAAAAGTTGTATATTTAGAAAATATCCCGAATTTTTGAACTTTATCGACAGTAATTTATGTATTTTATTTTTCAAATGCTACCAGATTTTAATCGCAATGTGGTTAAAATATAGTAGACCTTCTATAGTGCATCCTGAAAAATCATCTTTATAAATGATGGATTGTCTCAGGCCCAGCATTTAAAAATAACATTAATTTATATGTAAATTAAAATTAAAAAGTACATTAAAAAGTTGTATATTTAGAAAATATCCCGAATTTTTGAACTTTATCGACAGTAATTTATGTATTTTATTTTCAAACGCTACCAGATTTTAATCGCAATGTGGTTAAAATGTAGTAGACCTTCTATAGTGCATCCTGAAAAATCATCTTTATAAATGATGAATTGTCTCAGGCACAGCATTTAAAAATAACATTAAGTTATATGTAAATTAAAATTAAAAAGTACATTAAAAAGTTGTATATTTAGAAAATATCCCGAATTTTGAACTTTATCGACAGTAATTTATGTATTTTATTTTTCAAATGCTACCAGATTTTAATCGCAATGTGGTTAAAATGTAGTAGACCTTCTATAGTGCATCCTGAAAAATCATCTTTATAAATGATGGATTGTCTCAGGTCCAGCATTTAAAAATAACATTAATTTATATGTAAATTAAAATTAAAAGTTGTATATTTAGAAAATATCCCGAATTTTGAACTTTGTTGACAGTTATTTATGTATTTTGTTTTTCAAATGCAACTAGATTTTAGATATCACAATGTGGTTAAAGTGTAGTAGATCTTCTATAGTGCATCCTGAAAAATCATCTTTATATATGATGGATTTTTTTTATTTAATTAGCACAACATTTAAAAACAACATTGAATTATGCATGAATTAAAGTTTTAATACATGGTTAGACTTCATTGGGGCTTGATGGCCGAGTGACTAGCGCTCTGGCGCTTGGTGCCATAGGTTTCGCGTACGAATCCCGGCGATGTCGGGATGTTTGTAGTGGTTCGTAATCTACTTTAAACTGTAGGTCTCGGCCTAATATAATGAGAGTTGTGGAGGTAGTGTTACTCGCGTCCGTAGCATATCTTCAAACTACACGTTCCCCCTGGGTAGTGCTAAATGAGTAACAGCGGTGCAACCCTTGATTATGGCATAAAGATTGACGGTCTCTAGTATTGCCAGCTCATTAGAACAACAACATAGTAGAAAATAAATTCTGCATCGACAGCTCCCATGTCTATGACGAAGAATGACATCATAAATCAGTAGGCTGAAAAGTCATGAGAGATAGGGGTGAAATTCTAAATATTAGCTCTGAGGTTCATTCCAAAGTAGGTATAGTGTAACAAGTGGCCTTTGAGACACTATGGGTTATGTTTAATCTGGCATTTATCTTTTTTATTATTGTCCAAGGAGCTAAAGTCAAATGGTCAACAAGGAAAAGAAAAAAAAATCCTAAAACATTTAATAGGAACTTTACTATACGTAATATATAAAAAAATATATGAATTAACTATACTATACGTAAGACACATAAAAAGATACTACTGTGCCCAAAAAGTAGAACCAATTTTCAATTTAAATTTCCCGGGCGTATGGAATTTCAATTTTTTTTCTTTTTTTGGTTATTGGCACTGTTCTTGACATCTGTGGGAAATTTGACGTCAAAATATTCATTAGTGTTTGAGTTACGCTTGGCTTTGTGAGACGCTAAAAGTGATACCGGCGATTTTTGAAATGTCTGAATTCACTGAGCGAAGAACTTGCATAAAATTTTGTTTGTGGAATGAATATTCGTGTGCAAAAATTAAACCATATCGTTCCACAACCACCGTATTTACACTGTGCGACTTCTGGCTATTCCCTAAACTCAAAAGACCACTCCGGAGACACCGTTTCGAGTCAATTGAAGAGATTCAATGTGAATCGTCGAGCGGTTTGAAGGCCATCCCTGCCGATGACTTTTTAGCATTGAGGATTGGAAAAAAGTTGGCATAAGTGCATTGTGTCCGGAGAGGATTATTTGGAAGGCGATGAAATAAATTTGGAAGAATAAATAAAGAGTTTTTGAAAAAAAAAAAAATAATTGGTCTTTTCTTTTGGGCACAGTATTATATGAATTAATTGTATTATATGCAAGGCACGTAAGACACATAAAAAACATATATGAATTTTGCCAACAAGTTTTTTTTTAAATGTATATGATTTGAATGTGAGCATTTTTTTGTGTCATCAGAGCTAACAAATTTTGTAACTCCTTAATAGATCACAGCAGATTATTGGAGTCTTGAGTTGAGAAATTGGCAGTTTTTCAATCTAACGATTAAAGTTAACATGTCAGCATTTGCGCGTTACTTATGCGCACTTGTGTAGTCTTTATTTGCACTTGTGAGTTACTTTTACTATACGTAAGACACATAAAAATATATATGATTTTCGCAGTTTTATAAAGAAGTTTGTTTAGATGTATATGATTTGAGTGTGTATTAAATAGGTTGCATTTTTGTGTCATTATCTTTCATATTATTGTGCAAGGAGCTAAAGTCAAATGGTCAACAAGAAAAAGAAAAAAATCCTAAAACATTTAATAGGAACTATACTATACGTAACACATAAAAAATATATTAATTAACTGTACTATACATAAGACACATAAAAATATGAACAAACAAATGGGCTATAAATTTTGTAACTCCGTAAGAGATTGGAACAGAATTTTTTCTAAGTCGCAAGTTAGAAAAATTGGCAGTTTACCAATCTAACGCGAAAAGTTAACATGCCGGCACGTGCGCGTTACTTATGCGCACTCGTGTGTTCCCTTATGTGCACTTGTGAGTTACTTTTACTCATCATTTAAGAGAATTTTCTTTTGTTTGGAATTTCTTTTTTTTTTCCTCGAAAGGGCATCAAAGTTTCCACTGTTGACTGAGATAATGGCAACCACTTGTAGCCATTCCATTCGACGCACAATGAAACGAAGTGAATCCATGGTCGTAATGAGGTTGGGTGGAAGGCGTGGTCACGCGACCTCTTTGGAAGCCCTTTGATCGGCGTCCGACAATGGGAAAACGGGTTTCCCCAACCCCCCGTTCTTATAACTGCCCCCCCTCTCCCTCCTGTCCTGAGAGATCGAAGGAACAGAGAGTGAAAACTTTCATTGATAAAATTCATCTGGTATTTTTATATAAAGTTAACAACCCAATGTTGAGGTTTATAAAACGATATAATTGGTTTGGGGGAGGGATAGGGATGGACAAACGATTTGGAAAACGAACTGTGGTGATTAAATTCTTCCGGGTGATTTGGTTTAAAATACTGGTAATGACATAATTGTTGGTATGATTTGCGGATATGATGTATTAATAGTTTGAAGCCTCGTTTGAAAGTACTACTTCTTAGAGAGTTTTTTTAATTTTTTTTTTAAGAAAATTAATTACAGAAAGAAAAGTTTTGTCGTTAATCGAATTCTGTTCTCTTATGTTTTTGAAATTTAGATGTCGACTAAGATAGTAAAATCTAATTATAAATAAAATATAACTAATAATAATTAGAAGTAAAGCATATCCGTTTATGGTATCATATCATTTTTATTTTATGTATTTTATTTGACAATTTCTTTAACTGTAGCTAGATTGGTTTGCTTTGTCGCTCTAGTCATTTTGTACACACTTTGGGCAAATTAGACCGGATGTGGAATCCGAACCACTCACAAACATTCATGCCCCCGCCAGGATTCGAAACTATAGCATATGGTGTCAAAAGCCAGAGCGCTAGCCAATTGCTCATCAGGCCACTGACTGTAGATAAAGGACAGCGCATTGAGGTTCAGATCTAAAGCAGTTCGATTCGAATCCTAATAAAATAAATCTAATCGAAAGCTTCTATGCTTATATAATGATAAATCCTTTGGTCAGAATGTACCTCCATCGAACTTAAAATGTAAGGGAGAAGAGCGGATTGTGAACCAATGCCTGTCAGATTACAATCCAGGAAGTGTTGGTTCAAAACTATACAGGTAAAATGTGGTGCAGTATGTATAACAACAACTTTGGTAAATTAAGTTGGGTTAAGTTAATATCAATAAAGGTTTATAAAAAAAAAAGAACAATATTCAATATAGTATACAATCTTTCAGCAAATTCTTTTTAATACAATCTTTCGTCATATCTTCATGCAATTAGTTCATTATCTACAAAAATTCTAACGAAAACAAACCCCAAGCAAAAACAAACGAAATAATAACTAAACTATAAACTAATAATCTCTTTAAATAGCAATCTATCTGTCCGTAAATGCGACAGTAAAAAAAAATTGTTACAAGATTTATGATGGTTTCGCCAAAATTATAAAAAGTTTGTTACAAAAATTACACAATTTTTAATTACCCTGAATCTTTTCAATTACTATTAAAAAATATAGCTCCTAATATAAATATATAAATATTTACAGATGTTTTTAAACTATTTTTCTGCAGAATTTTTTTTTTTTTCTGTTTTCTTAAATTTTGTAACAATATAATGTTTAAATTTGTGAATAATCTCCTTCTGAAGGGGAGAATGTTAAGTTATTTCCAAGTAATATGATAAAAACACTCACTTATTTTTATTGATTATAGCTTAATTTTGCTGCCGATTTATGTAAATTTATTTGAGTGTAATTTATTTTTAATATGAGACACTTTGCGAGCGTTACATTTTATGCCAAATAGCCCTCAGGAAAAACTATTCATATCAAATAAAAAATAAAATGCGAAAGTAATTAGTTTTTGTAACCAAAGAATGGAATTATAAACCTATAACTTTGTCATGAATTAGCTAAATAAACATTTGTTTTCTTTGATTATATTTTTACAATAAGTTCACCAAGACGTTTTTGATTTCTAATGATTGATTAAAAATTACAATCCATTTCAAGGCATGGGTCATGAATTTAAAATGTAATAATTGTAAATAGCTCATTGGTTACATCATTACATCTATCAGTAATAATTTTTCACATTAAATTAAAAATGTAATACAAAACTAAATAAAAGAAATTAGTTTTTGTAACCAAATAATGGAATTATAAATCTATCACTTTGTCATAAATTAGCTAAACAAACATTTTTTCTTTGATTAAATATCTTTAATGTTTATTATCTTTAATGATATCTTTAATGTTATGTACACTGAAGTGACAAAAGTCATGGGATAGCAATATGCAAATTTCCAGATGGCAGTAGCATCGCGTAGAACAGGTCTAAATGCGCAGTGCTTTCGCAGAGCTTTCATTTCTGTTCCAAGTTATTCATGTGAAGAGGTTTTGACGTGATGATGACCGCACGACGGAAATTAACAGACTTTGAACGCGGAATGTTAGTTGGGCTAGACGCATGGGCCATGCCATTTCGGAAATCGTTAGGGAATTCAACATTCCCAGATCCACTGTGTCAAGAGTGTGCCGAGTATGAAATTTCAGGCATAACATCCCAACCATGGACAGCGCGGTGGTCGACCGCCTGCACTTAACGACGGAGACCGGCGACGTCTGCAAAGAGTCGTAAATTCTAACAGACAAGCAACACTGCGTCAAATAACCGCAGAAATCAATGTGGGACGTACAAGGGACTTGTTAGAACTGTGCGGAGAAATTTGGCTTTCTTGGGCTATTCCAGCAGATGACCGACTCGAGTGCCTTTACTGACAGAACGACATCGCTTGTAGCGACTCTCGTGGGCACGTGAGCATATCGGTTGGTCCCTAGATGAATGGAAAACCGTGGCCTGGTCCGATGAGTCACGATTTCAGTTGGTAAGAACTGATGGTAGGGTTCGAGTGTGGCGCAGACCCCACGAAGCCATGGACCCAAACTGTCAGCAAGGCAGTGTTCAAGCTGGTGGTGGCTCCGTTATGCTGTGGGCTGTTTTTTTCATGACATGGACTTGGTCCTCTGGTGCGACTGGACCGAACATTGACTGGAAATGCTTATGTTCAGCTACTTGGAGATGACTTGCAGCCATTCATGGACTTCATGTACCCAAACAACGATGGGATTTTTATGGATGACAATGCGCCATGTCACCGGGCCACAACTGTTCGCGATTGGTTTGAAGAACATTCTGGACAATTCCAACGAATGATCTGGCCAGCTAGATCGCCCGACATGAATCCCATCGAGCATTTATGGGACATCATCCAGAGGTCTGTTCGTGCCCAAAATCCTGCACCATCAACGCTTTCACAATTATGGACGTCTATCTAGACAGCATGGCTCAATATTCCTGCAGAAGACTTCCAACGACTTGTTGAGTCCATGCCACGTCGAGTTGCTACGCTTCGCCGGGCGAAAGGAGGGCCGACACGATATTAAGAGGTATCCCATGACTTTTTGTCACTTCAGTGTGTATATCTTTAATGTTAATGCGCTAGACACTCGGTCATTCAGGCCCGATTGATTATATTTAATATTTAAATGGATTCGCATTTGTAGCCATTAACAAATATGACGTTAATATTAAATAAATATTTTATTAATAATATGGTAACAAATCCCTTATAATTCAAATGTTGTTCGAGTTTAGTGTGAGGATTCCCAACAACAACAACAACAAAAAAAATAGCATAAAAAAAATTAAAGAACTAATAATAATTACAGGTCCTATCTCTTTTGCGTGAATTAGAGGAATAAATATTGCCTCTCTATACGTTATGATTCGTTTAGATGTCTTAATTTCTGATGATTCATTATGGCTTTTGAAAATTACAATGTATCCCTAGGCACAAGGCGCCAGTCATTAAGTAAATATTGCCAGATTGCAACAGTAAATAAAAGAAATTAATTTTTGTAACCAAAGAATCGAATTCTAAAGTGGATGGAATGGAATTAGAATGGAAAAGAATGGAATTCTAAAGTGGATGGAATGGAATTAGAATGGAAAAGAATCGAATTCTAAAGTGGAATTAGAATGGAATTCTAAAGTGTATGGAGTGGAATTAGAATGGAAAAAAATCGAGTTCTAAAGTGGATGGAATGGAATTAGAATGGAAAAGAATGGAATTCTAAAGCATTCAATAGATAAGTTCACCAAAACGTTTTGATTTCTAATGATTGATTAAAAATTACATTAAATTCTAGCATGGCTCAAGTATTTAAATGTAACCATTGTAAATGTAATAATTGTAAATGACTCAATTCTGGTAGTGTAGCTCAATGATTCCATAACCATTAAATATAACTATTCTTCCATGATGCTAATTCTTATTAACAGCAATTCAAAATGTTTAGTTCATAAAATATTTTTCTTTCAAATTCGTGCAAATGAATTTAGATTGATGTTGCTTAATGTCTAAATGGTTTCTAGACCACATAGCCATTAACAAATGTGCCGTTAATAATTAGTCTCGCCAAATATTATGTTAAAAAATGGCTGGCTTTCCTAATAGTTCAAATGCGAATCCTCGCACTGAAATAAAAAAGAAATCGGATAAAATAATTAAAGAAATAATAATAATTATAGCCCACTATCTCTTTTGCGTGAATTAGAGGGAATAAACATTGCATCTCTATAACGTATGATTCGCTAAGACGTCTTAATTTCTGATGATTCATTACGGCTTGAAAATTACAATGTATCCCTAGGCACAAAGCGCCAGTCATTAAAAATGGAATGCAAAAGTAAATAAAAGAAATTTATTTTTGTAACTAAAGAACTAATTCTAAAGTGGATGGAATGGAATTAGAATGGAAAAAGCATGGAATTCTAACGCGTTCAATGGATAAGTCCACCAAGACGCCAATCATTTAAATGTAACCATTGTAAATGTAATAATTGTAAATAACTCAATATGTAGTCCTACTCAATGGCTACGTAACCATTATGTCAGACTTTACGATGCTAATTTTTATTAACAGCAATCCAAAATGTGTAACTCATATTAGTCATATTTGTAACTCGAATTCAGGCAATTGAAAGTTGATTGGTGATATTTAATATTTAAAGGGATTCGTATTTTGTAGCCATTGACATACATGGCGTAAATAGGTGGTCTCGCCAAATATTATGTTAAAATTTACTAATCCTTATAATTCAAATGTGAATCCTCACACTGAAATGGGATAAAAAAAAAAAGCAATAATAATAATTGCAGCCCCTATCTCTTTTGCGTGAATTAGAGGAATAAACATTGCATCTCTATAACGTATGATTCGCTAAGACGTCTTAATTTCTGATGATTCATTACGGCTTGAAAAATTACAATGTATCCCCTAGGGCACAAGGCGCCAGTCATTAAAACACAGCCACAACAAAGAGCCATGGCATTAGGGGTAGTCATTGTTAATAGCAATGCAAAGTGTCTGGCTCACACAATATTGTCCTCTCCACCAAATGGGCAATTTAATTCTGATTGATGATGTTCCAGCAACAAGTGGTTTTCTAAACTACCGTAAAGTAATCGTCTATTCTGAATTGCAAATGAATCATTCTTGCGAAATGCATACGACAGCGTTATTCGCTTCAACTCCCCTTATGCACAAAACTTTTCTGCGATTAGTTTTTGGTTTGCGATAAGGACAGATTCGATTTCGCATTAAAGTACGCAATGACTCAGTAACTGTGGGAAATATTATGGCTATGGCCCATCGAGTTTGATTTCATTGGCTTCCGATTTTTGTGGCGTTATCGTTGACTTCAGATCGCCTTACAATGGGAATTGGTTTCAGTTGCTGGTTTTGCAAATATCTAGTAGAAAATGGGAGAGAAATTTTTCAAAATATTTTATAAAAAACTGGGACCGTGACCATTTTGCTTTGAAGAATGTAATTGGTATTTTTTTTTTTAAATTCAGATTTTAATTGAAAAACGTGGAGCATGACTAACGTGGTAATTTATTTATTTTTTTTTTCACTTTAAAATGAGTTCGTTAATTTTTGATAATGTTATGTGTTTTAAAAAAATATATTTTTCATAGTTTTTACTCATTAATGAAAAAAATTTTTTTTAATGATTTCATATTTTTCTAGAGAACAAATTTGCTTAAATAATTTTGGGGTTTGATTCCAAATCAAAATGAAATTATTGGTATGAATTCTTAAAATTTACTTTGGTAATTAACATTGCTTTAAGAATTGACACTTTATTTTTCTTCCTCGCTCATCAATAACTTCTTTTATTAAGAGGAAAGATCATTTCTACGGCAAACAGTATTAGTGCCGGTTAGACATAAGCTATACTCAATAATTATACGAAAATTCATATGATTCAAATTATGAATGTGGAAGTACTTGAGCGATTTCAACCAACATGAATAACAACTTTTGAAACAATATTTTTTCTATATTTTGAAACGTTTTTCAACAACTTTTGAAAGAACTTTTTCAACAACATTTTGGAACAACTTTTTAACAACAATTTGAAACAGCTTTTCCAACAACATTTTGAAATATTCTTATTCATTACTCGGTGTATATACTTAAAAACAAGTGAATATTCATGAAATACTTTCTATATCTTGGTAATAACTAATAAAACCCTTTTCAATCAATACATCTATTACACTTTTGAAATTCCTCCATGCTGGTATTTTGGTTAAATTCGCCCAAATATTTTAATTCTTCAACGAACAAAATCTCTGTTCTGAAATTTCTCTGATTATTTGTAATTTTGGTGCGAGCTTTCTGGCTTCTACAGACTTAAGTGTATGAGATGTATTACACATGCCCATATGACATCGCTGCACTACTAGATGGTATCGCCAATTTAAAAAACACTTTTATCGCCCTTTTTTAAAAAACTATCGCCTTTTTTTTTTTTTTTATTTTAAACTGATAATGCGTTTTATTCACTTGCAGAAAACGGTATACTTTGGCGTCCCGAATCTGTTCTTTGCGACAAAAAGTATAAGTTACCTGAAAACGGGATGATCTCATTCACAATAAGGACGTATAATCACATTAAATATGCCCAATCTTTTAATAAAAAATAAACATCAGAATTTATTTTGTCCTTCAAACTTTTAAAGAACCAAAAATATTTTATAATCCTAATTAATGAAATGCTGAAAATTTCTTGCTGTTTTAATTAAATTGATATAAAGATCTGTTATTGAGTGATATTATTTAATATTGTACATCGTATTAATGAGAATCAACAACAACAAAAAAAAAACATCTACATCATCTATTATACCAGGGATGGCCAACCCAAAATTTGAACATTTTTTTCTGGCCCGTGAGATTTATCACACTTTTACAAAATGTATTTATTTTTTATAATGGTCAAAGTAGTGAAAACCAAAAAAGTAGTAAAATGTATTAAAAAATACATTATTTGTGTACATTGTAGATTCAAAAATTATTATATATACAAAAATGTCGAAATTATGAAAAAATTAACTTTCATTTTAAAAAATTATTCTTGCGCAAACAAATATCACAGTATTAAAATAAATATTTTTTAATGATTTCATTTTTTTTTATTTCATTTTATATTTATATATTTTTATATTTCATTTTTAGTGTTATATATTTCCTTACAATGTGCGCTTAGTATCATTGTTATTTGTATTATCTATGCTTACATGTAGGAATAATTGTAAACACAATAATAACTCATTCTGTTTCATTTTTCACTCCAAAAAAATGTCTATAGTGGGTTCTAAATCTAATAAGGGATATATAATTTTACATGCGGCCCGCGGAGTTAGGATGCTTTCCAAAGTGACCGCAAGATCATTTGGGTTGGCCACCCTGTATTATACAATGGCAACATTTGCTACTACAATTTGGAATGTACATCCATAAATAAGATTAGCATCTGATTTGTTCTAACCTACCAAATGGAAGTAGTTTTCAATATCCGAATTATCCTGCTTATCCTGTATAATAACAATAGCTTTCTATTCGGCATTGTTTATCGAGATTCGAAAATGTTACTTTTAGTTCGAACATTCAACCGCTATTCAGACAGCTTCCGGCTGTTTTGTCTAACTTTACAGTGTTATAACTACTAAATAAACATTAACATGTAATATTTACATAAAACTACTGAATTTCAACATTAATTCATGACTAATCCCAATTGTAAAATATAGTTATAATGTTATATAAGTTGTTTCCAATGCCTTCAATGCAAAGTGCATAGATTCAAATTATCAGTGTGAAAGTATTTGAACAATTTCAATCAACATAACAAAAACCTTTTTTGAAAACAACTTTTTCAACGACATTTGAAACAATTTTTTGAAACAATTTTTTCAGCAATTTCTTGAAAAACAACTTTTCAACAATTTTTGTAAACAACTTTCAATAATTTTTAAATAACTTTTGAAACAACTTTTCAACAAAATTTTGAAACCACTTTTTCAACAACTTTTTTGAAACAATTTTTCAACACACTTTTGAATCAACCTTTTTCAACAATATTTTGAAACAACTTTTCATTTTTTTAATTTTTTAAACAACTTTTAAATAACTTTTTTTTGAAACAACTTTTCAACAACAATTTGAAACAACTTTTTCAACAAGTTTTTTTAATATTGAAGTGCTCAATACTGAGTGCTTTTTTAATACTGAATAAAACAATGAAAATCTGCGTTTTGGCAACGATTCGATTAAAAAATTCGAAAAACATTTCAAATGCTTTTTCAGAAATTATATAGTATCGAAAACATCTGATTGTGATATCGGTTAAAAAATCTTTTTGTTCTATGCAACAAAAAAAGATTCAATTTTGTAAATGAAAAAAATCACGCAATGCCAAATTAAATGTGAAAAAAAAAGGTGCATATCAAATGTGAACGTGGTTTGATTTTTTGATTGATGCAAAAAAAAAAAGAAATGACTCGAATCATTTTTCGATTCAGCGAGGCTCAATCAAAGCAAATAGTATTTAGACGTATCGAATGAAGAATTTTGTCCATTCATAAAAGATAAGCATCGGTCATGCCATCTAGATTACATCAATCACGGCTAATGGCTACGGATGAATCATATATTTTAATTTAAACTAAAAGGATTCACCTTGTATTTAGAGATGGTTCTAAGAATACATTTTCACGTTATGATTACTGAAATGATAGCCTTTTCAATACTAAGAATTCGAGATACTCGAACTCGTTTAAATAAGGGAAGTTTATTATTGTTTTTCATGTCATGTGCACATTCGATATTCATCGAATGATTATGATAACACATGGCAAATTCGATACATTTGATTATGAATATTCGATACATTTGATTATGATTATTCGATACATTTGATTATGATTATTCGATACATTTCATTATGATTATTCTAATCAATACTATATTATTCGGTGATATGATACTTCGATACGATATGAATATTCGATGCATTTTATTATGATTATTCGATTATTCGAATTAATACTATATTATTCGATGTTATGACATTTCGATACGATATCGTAACAATATGATTATTCGATACATTTGATTATGATTATTCGGAATTAATACGATATTATTCTATGATATGATACTTCGATACGATGATGATTATTCGGTACATTCGATAGTCGATACATATTTTGACATTCGTTGGATATCGAATGTGCACAAGGCATTACGAGTACACATGGCGCATTCGATATACTTGATTATGATTATTCTATTATTCGAATTAATACTATGTTATTCGATAATATGCTACTTCGATACGATATGATTATTCGATACATTCGATACGCTATACAAATTATGACACATTCGATGAATATCAAATGTGCACATGACATTACAATTATATTACATTACATTCATTACAAATGATGCTCTTAGTGGCAGGATTATAAATACATTTTTTTACCAGTTTGTACGCTGGCTCTTTACCACAGGCTTCAGGTTCAAATTCTGGTGGTGGCATGGATGTTTGTTAGTGGTTCGGAAACTACGTTAAAACTGTAGGTGCCAGTCTAATTAACATAAAATGTGCAAAAAAAATGACCATAGAGCGACAAATCCAAACCAAACCAGTTTATAAGTTCATACTTCTGGTAACCACATGTTTAGGGTTCAAGCCGTGCGGTATCATAGATGTTTGTAGTGACTCGAAATCCACTTTAAACCGTAGATCCCCGGTCTAATATGATCGCAGAGTGACAAACAAGGAGGTTTGGAGTAGGGAAAACGTACATATTTGGTTTGGTTTGTCACTCTACGGTCATGTTTTGCACACTTTAGGCTAATTATGCCGGGACCTACAGTTTAACGTGGATTCCGAACCACAAACAAACATCTATGCTACCGTCAGGATTAGAACCAGAAGTCTGTGGTACCAAGGGCCAGAGCACTAGCTAGTTGGCCACCAGGCCGCCTAAGAAACATACCCCGTAAATAGAAAAAAATTCTCATGTATTGGACTCTGTCAGTAGGCAGAAGGCCTTGGCTCACCATAGCTCACCAAGAGCCAAATAAGCAGGGTAAATAAAAGATGAAGCCAAATATAAAATTGATTAAGCCAAATATAAACGTGATGATGATAGTTCATACTAGTTTGATTATTTTTTAAAATTTGTTTACTCTTACAGGGCATTTTTAAGTTACACTTGTATATATACGTGTTTTAAATTAATTAAAGGTTGTATATCCTGTGCTGTTAACTTGCCTAACACTGTTTTATTTAATCTAAATAAGAGGTTTAGAAAAGGACGTTAATTTTAAATCTCAAAAGAATAATTGGGATGAATGGTGTGCTGTTCTTTATTCAATTACGAACAACTTTGAAATGATATTCTTTTATTGTTGGTTGACGACCTCGTGTTGCGCATGTGCAGTATGAGCAGCCCACGACCTACAATGAAGAGATGGCGTGTCGCTTTCCAGAGGAACATTAAGATCCTGCATTTACATTTCGTATGAAAGAAAATCCGGTAAACTCCAGCCGAGTACACAGATTATCGATGAAAGACAATACAAGTCGGCACATGTTGTATATTGTAGTTATGAATCCTCTTTAAACCGTAGGTCCTGGTCTAATATGACTGTGGAGTTTTTGTGCATAGGGCTGACAACCGTAAAACAGTATAGGGCCGACAACCAATTCCGAATAAAGAAAACATCTTATGTTTCGGAATCTGCTAGTAGACAGTCAGCCTTGGCCCATCATGGAGCCGCTGCTCAATGATGAAGAAATAAAAATTAACATTTAAGTCATCAGTGTAACTGATTCGTTAAATTTTAACATATGCCCCAATATTCAACAACAAATAATAATCAATATTTAAACTCTCGTATAAAATTTGAAAAATAAGTAAACTTACAGAAAAATGTGAAACAATACTAAAATTAAAACTAAAAATAGGACGAAGCTAGACTAAATCTAAGAATAGAGCAAAGAATAAGATAAAAATGAAATCAAATATTAAAAATAAAATAAAAGAAATAAAATATTAAAAATAAAAAGGAAAACAAATATTAAGAATAAAAGGAAACCAAATATTAAAAATAAAAATTAAATCAAATATTAACTAAAACCAAAGAAAAAACTCAGTAATAACATAAAAATTAAATAATAATAACTCAAAATAAAAGGAAATCAAAATTAAAATAAGAAATAAAATGTTCAAAAATCAAAGAAAAGCAACTAAAAATAAAATTAAAATAAGGATAAAGACTAAAAAGATCTAAAAATAAAAATAAACATAAAAATATTAAAAATAAAATGAAATCAAATATAAACCAAAAACCAAAGAAAATTCATCTCAACAACAGCATAAAATTAAAATTAAAACACACTGTGTGGCATACAGAATTTTAAATCAATGTGATTTATTCATATACATAAAAAGGTAAAAAAAAAAAAAAAAAAAAATAGACACAAGTTCTGAATAAATAAATAATCAAGAAAAAAACCGGAAAGGTATACGTCTGCGAAATAATTTATTTATTCAAAAACAAACAAAAAGCCTTTACCTGCGGGATTTCAATCGGCAACGACCAAAGTGATATTTCACAATAATTACTCTGACAGGCAAAGTAGAAGAAGAAAAACAGAAAATGAAACTACCAGATTCCCTCAACATAATTACAGATAAAAAAGTGTAACATGATCCATTTATCTTATCCGAATCATTAATATCACTCGTTCACCTTTTCTTTTTTTTTTCTTTTTGACTCGTTCGCGGGCAATTCCGAATCCAACACCGAATCCCCAAAACTTAACCGAATGACAACGATGGACATAAAATATTAAAAATCGTCCCAACTTGCTGGACTCACCCAGAATGTCAATTGTGGATGGATAATATTTCATGGTGACAGGGATGACAGTTATTACTGTCGTCAACTGCAAACCGTCGCTCCCAATC
The DNA here is from genome assembly GCA_021605095.1 of Caerostris extrusa. Taxonomy (NCBI): domain Eukaryota; kingdom Metazoa; phylum Arthropoda; class Arachnida; order Araneae; family Araneidae; genus Caerostris; species Caerostris extrusa. The sequence continues at coordinate 54,106 of BPLR01014054.1, forward strand.
AGTGAACGAACGTTGTTGTCCTTAATTGGACATTAATAGCAGAACTCGCACACAATCATTATTCGTGTAAAAACAACGTGATCGGCAGATAGAAAGGAGCTGGGTGATGTTGTCGCATGGAGGGCAGGAATTGATACCTTGAAAGAAAATCGACGCCGTGTTATGTCAGGTTTATTATAATGAGATTTGCAACGTTTTTTGCACAGCCATGATACCTCCAATGGTGGGCCGTATAGTGTTTCAAAATAAAATATATAGACTTAATTTTTTGTATCTAGTTATGCATCGCAATACCTAGCGTCAGATGAACTATACTAAATATTCTGCAATAAGATTACATAGCTATTTGTTTAAATTCCTAAATTTTTTTATTTAAAATAGTCTTGAAATATTTTTTTAAAGTGCCTTATAAGAAAAATAAATTATATAATTTTTTTCATAAAACTGTTTTATTTTTCATACTTTTTACTATTTTATTATTTCTTTTTATTTATGTTCTCAAGACGAAAACTTTAAAGGAATTACAAATCAAATATATAATTTATAGTTGTAAATTCTTAATGATATGCATAAAATGGTATCAGTTAAATAATAAGAAGTGTAGTTATATATCAGTTTCACGTATTGAAATTGATTATTTTTTTATAAGTTCAAAATATAATTTTTCATGTCTTGGCAGGAAACAGTCTGTTTTTAATAAATCGGGAACAATGAATTTTATTGGAACCTGAAAACTGTTTTGATATTCTGACAGAGTAATATTTTTTTAATCAGTTTTGTAATAAGCATCTGCTTTCTCTCATTGGGTTTCAGGTTCAAACAGAGTGTATGGGT
>BPLR01014055.1:0-26484 GCA_021605095.1 Caerostris extrusa
GCTTACATGTATTGTAAAAAATGCTGGATTCATTATCAGAATCATTTTTGATAGGTTATTTAAAACACTTAATCTATTCATTCTCAGACCGAATTACTGTACCGAAGAAGTTGGACAATGCACTCAATAAGCAGAAATCAGATGCCTCTTCTGCTATTTTAAATTAAAAATGTGTTCACAGAGAAGATGAGACAAAGAGTTTGGGTATGTGTATGATCTGGAACAAATGGAGAGGACGTTTATTTGTAAATAGCATGGCCTAAATAAAGGACACAGTGATTTATTATTTATTGAGTATGGCTTGGATTTGAAGGGGAATTTCTAAATTAAAAATCGATAAAATTCAAAAACCGCAGTGATTGTTTTATCTTATAAAGGCAGTCTGAGTTTAAACAAGTGAACAAAAAAAAAAAAAAAAAATGCTGGATTCATTATCAGAATAATTTTTCATGGGTTATTTAAAACACTTCATTAATGCGTTATCTTTAATAAATTTCAGTTTCTTACTTAATGACATTACAATACAAATCACATTTTTATCATTTTTACTCAGCAAGATAAAAATTAATGTTTTATAGTTAAATATAGGGTATTCGCTTTGTCAGACAACACGATGGGAATTTTCTCGATTTTCTTCCATAAAGCACGGAATTGCTCGTGGATTGACTGTTCGTGATGTACTTATGGAACTCAAGGTCCGTTGAATTTCAAATTAATAATTAAAAGAAATGCGCTGATTGTATTTTCAATTTTTTCCGATTCACTTTTTACAATAAGTCGACGACCCAAAAATTTCTTTGCATTGGTATAATAATAGATAAAATAATTTTCATAACAGTATATCTCATTAAATTTTAAAAAGTTCATTGCATATTATCAAGAAAAGCACATTTACGTTTTGAACCAGTTATAATTAATTCAATTTCGATAAACTTTATAAAGATTGAAAAATTTATTAAATTACTTACCGTTCTCGCATTCGAATCAAGTTTGTGCGTACCAGCCATTAGTTTGATGACATCCAAATTTCCATGTTTAGCGGCCCAGTGTAAGGCAGTCTACAAATATAGAGAAATGCATACGGAAATTAAACTATGTATCAAAAGAATATTGAAACATAAAATAATTTTAAAATGGTTTAAAATAAATATAACTGGTTTTTTTTTCCTCGATTTTTATTTTTAAATAAAAAAATATAAGACAGTCTTTCTCCTCTCATATTCAAATTATTTTCTTTTTTAAAAACATTTATATTGACCCAGATAACTATAATTGTGACTGATCACTGTAATGATATATAGAATCTATGCAACGAACTTAATGTTTATTTACATTTAAAAACTAAAAAATAAAAAGCTCGTATTTTCCTTCCCTTTTAGCGAATGTTGTCTGCTATGTAATTAATTTTACTGTGTTTTACAGGTAAAAACTAAAAATAGGTTTATAGAGGTTTTTTTATTAGGTTTATAGAGGTTATATTCTGCATTTCATTAAGAATAATTATCTAAATATCTAAAAATAAAAATGCTCATATTTTTCTTCCCTTTAGCGACTGTTTTCTGCTTTATAAATAATTTTACTATCAAGTTTTTACACTTAAAACCAAATAGGTTCATAATGTTTTTATTCAACAAAATTCGGGGCATATATAAATTTTTACATTTCATTAAAAATAATTATCTAAAAATAAGAATGCTTTTATAATTTCCTTTCCTTTAGTAAACGCTGTCTGCTTTATAAATAATTTTACAACCAAGTGTTACACAGTTAAAACAAATAGGTTTATAGAAGTTTTTATTTATCAAAATTTAGACACAAATTTTGCATTTCATTAAAAATAATTAATTTTTCAGAACAAAAATCATTATATGTATATGCCGTTATAAATGTACTAAATAGTTTAGGGAACAAAACAGGATAAACCTCACTAAAAGGAGAAGTTTATCATCAAGTTTACTCTTTTTGAAAAGCTTTAAACCTCAGAGTAGATAGAATACTTGCAGATATTAAATAAGAGTCTACTCAAGTGATTTTTCAAATAACATGCACACACAAAAATTTACGGTGCATCTTATCATACCTTGTCCTCTGAATGTTTGCATTATACAGCTTAGACAACAACGACAACATTAAAAACATATTGTGAATTCCATTCGATCCTAAACTTAAAACCAACCTCTGAGTGACAGAAACCATTTCATCATGGCTGATCATCGGCTGATTTGATACCGCTTACAGAAAAACCCTTTATCCAGTACTCGTCTCTCCTCAAGACAGGAATTCGTACTCCAATGCGCATGATAAAAAGTCAATAGTCTTAAAAGGGGAGCTTTAACATTGCAGCAGTTAAAACGTTTTTACGACTAGTGGTTTGACCCAGACGTAGTGGTTTTTATATGCTATTGGCGACACTAAAACCATTAACATTCATCTTTGATTTTATATATCTTTTGAACTGGTTTTGCTATGAAATCCCCCTCCAAGTGTCATTCGCAGCACCATTCTAAAGCAGTAACAGCAAAAACAGATGGGTTTATTATTGTCTCTAACTTTTTAAAATAAATAATGATTTGATTTTTTTAACTACCCAGAAAAGAAAAATATCAGACGGGAATAAATAATAGAATTTAAATAAAGTATTCTTTCATAAAAATGTTTTCCATAGATGCAATTTTGTTCCTTCAAAATTTTTGTTAAATCAAGTATTCTTACATGATTATTTTCGATTATATTACAAAGTAAAAATTATAAATATCTAAAATGAGTGGCATTCGATTTTTGCTATTCTAACGTTATTAGAAATATTCTTAGAAATGTTGAATCCACCTGTCATTCATTTTTTTAAAACGGAATATTAAAAAAGAAATGTATGCAAGAATGAGGTAAATTCAAAAAAAGTAAATTTAATAATTAATCAAAAACTTTTTTTAGTAATATATACAATGAAGTGAAATAAATAAATATAGAATGAACACAAAGTTGTTTTTAACCAAATATAAGTTAACCAAATATAAGTTAACCAAATATAGTGGCGAACTCGTAGTTAAATAGTTATTGGCAACACTTTCGCACACTGTAGCGGTTCTTTGCTGCAATAGAACTCTACGCATACAATTAGTACAATTCCTACGATTGAGAAGATTATTTTGTTACACGCTTTCTAAATCTTTAATAAAACTATGCTGTTCAAACGAAATAAATCTGATTATCCTACATTTAATAAGAAAAGGAAAACGGGTAACATTGAAAAGTAAACATCATAATGAATTTTCATAATAGAATGAAAATTTGAAGAAAAGTTACTGGAATCCGCAGTAACACGAACAATCATAAAAGATAAACAATCACATTACTGTATACGAAATTTTTTGAACAATGCTTTTAGTGTTCCTTTTTATCAAAAGATTAAATGACATTAAACAATTTACTATTTATAAAACAACTGAAAATCAATATTAACAAGGTAGATTCATTATTCGTCAAATAATAATTCAATTCAAAAGTCACTAAAATTTTTAAAATGTATAAAAATATGCACTACACAATAACAAACACATCCCAGACAACATGCAATTCTTGTTTATGTTGCAAATTAAGTCAGGCATAAACAGACCTGAATGTGACATGGCATGATGATCTTGATTTCGAAACAGTACGGCGTTATCAAAACGTTTTAAGACCAAAATTGTACTGAGGCTGTCAAAGAAGATAGTTTTTGACATCTTGCTCCAGCTAACATCTTATTCGTCAACTAGATATCAAATGACCAGCCTCTAGGTATTTCAGTAGCAGTTTCCAAGATTGTATTACGGATAGCAAGACAATGCTACGGGTCAGTGGATAATCACTGCACGCGATGAATTGTCAAGTCGTGATATAAAAAAAAAAATTGCTTTTAAAAAAATGAACTAAAATGCAATGTATAATATTGTGAGAGTGAGAAATACTGAAAAAAAAATCTGTCAAGTTCCAAAGATGTCAATTCAGAAATAACTTTTAAAAATAGATGGGATTAATTATCACGGCAGGTTCTCCAAGTATCAGTTTGATGTAATTTACACTTCAATAAAAATTACCAAAGTTGTTTATGTTTAAATTAAAACTTTGTTAGACATATTTATTACCTTACGAGAACAAAACGAAAACAGTAAGGTGTCTCACAAAAAAGGAAATAGGAAAATAAAGGATTGAAAAAGAATAAAAATTGAATATTTATAATTTTAAAATGCAGTTGTAAAAACACGCAAATTTTATATACCTTAAAAACATCAGCACAAAAATACTTATTTTTTGAAAAAACTTGACTTATATTTAGAAGATAGAGTCTATTTTGCATAAAAACATTTATTTTGATTAAATGACGAATCAAGATCATAAAAATCATATAATATACGAATTATCAGATACGAACCAAAATTATAAATATATACGAATCTGCAAATTTCACTAATTTGTTTAGAAGACTTTTTGTAATAATTTGAATTGAAATAATTCTAAATTATAAAAAATTAATTACTAAAAATTATTAATTATTTTTTAATTTAATAGCAGAGATCAAGTATTAAAATAATAAATGTTAAATAATATAAATCGTAGTAGTAGTATTAGGAACAAAAACAGAAGGGGGATTTTAATATGCATTAACACAAAGAAAAAAATCGAAATTTTAAAATAAATAGAAATTTTAGGAATCGTATATTTTGAAATTCCTGTTGACTGCTATATGAAGTCACAGTTTTCAATTTGAAGAATTCAAATGCTGGCATCCGCATAGGCTATCAAATAAGACCTAGCTACTTTTAAAACTTGAAAATTTTTCTTTTCCTTCGATTTCAGCCCCCTTAATTCCATTAATATTAATTAAACAAAAATCTTATTTTTTATTGCCACTTAGACAACGCCAGGTAAATTATTGTAAAAAGGTAAGGCAGAAAATTTACATTAACAAATATTTTTTTAATTTAACACTATTATATTCCCAAAAATAAATGCTAACAGATTAAATATGAAAATATTATTAGAATTATTGATTTATTAAAGGCGAGTTATTTAAAATCTCAAACCTTTAATCAGATAGATAATATTTTTTTCTGAATAAAGTTTGACAAAAACTAAAAGGTTTTATCTGTAGTAGAAAACAGCGTCGGGTTTTATCTGCTACCATCGATGTGAAGGTGTTAGGTAGGAGCAGTGCGCAGGTTTGGGTTAGAAGAGTGGCCGCAAATGATTTGATTAGTTATTTCCACCCTTCTATTAGCACACACTCTCCCTATATATATCTTGTTCAAATTTTCAATCGTTCAAAAAATACTTTTTATTCATCCACTCAAGTTCAAAAACATTTTTTTTTGAACTTGCAGTGGGATGACACTTGATGTTCATACAGTTTTTTCAAATATTAATTCAGTAATTAAATTAAATTAAATTAATTAATGTTAGTTTTAAGATTTAAGTTGTATATGTCTATCAATAGATGGCGCCAGATAAAACTTAAAATGAAAATTATTTATAAAGGACTTTCTGCAATATAATATAGTGAGAAAAAAAGTAGGAATCGACTTAAAAAAAAAAAAATTTTTTTAATAGTATTTGTTTTATTGTAAAATTTTCGTAAATTAACATTTTCATAAATGATTCTATATCGTTCTATTCGAAAAACAAATAGAGGTGTTGAGTAGGACAACGCAAAGCGCTGCAGGCTACACAAACCGCTCTTTATGTTTTTCTATACAAAATTTTATTTCTAGATCTACCAAGACCAAATTTAGACAAAAAATACAAATTAATGCCAGTCGGAAAAAGATAGGCAACTTCAAAACCTCGAAATTTCAATAGTTCTTTTCAAAACTCTTTGAATTTTCTAATCATTAAATTTTGTTGTCTTTTTATCCTTTCTGTATCATAACTTTCAGATGAGCTAAGAAAATACTGGATAATTCAGCTAGCATAAAATAAACGTGAACACAAAATACTGCAACAAACTATTCACCGACTATTTTAGCCTTGTACATTAACAAATAACCTGCTCGTGCATTACGTAAGTATATAATAATCAAAGAATATATATATATACCATTTAAAAATTTATAGAACTAATTATCCAATATAAAAAAAATTGAACGCATAAAATTGAACTTCCGTTGAGTAATAACATTGTTTCCCTTTTCTTCAAACCATTGTTCAGAGAAATAAAAATCCTCAATCTGTTTTACGATCATTTTGAAATTGGTTTTTGGTTTCCACCTCTAAAAAGACAGAGTTCAAAATGAAACTCAAATAAATAAAACAAAATATGCTTCAGGCAACAATACCTTATAGCACTTACATTAATTTTAAGATTTAGTAGAAAACATGATGTAATATTTAGAAGTTACAATATATATTTCCGAAAGAAAATTACTAATTTTACAAAAACTATTAAAAATTGAATACGTTTAGGGCTCATCAAACAACTAAATGGAACACCTGAGGTTGAGTATAATTATAAATATTATTGTCGGCAAAAACCGTTAGTTAAAGTAAAAAAAAAAAAAATTGTATTAATAGATTTTGCAATTGCATTCTATCTTCAGCATTTTTATAATGCATTAAATTTATTATTAAAAATTTGGTATTCCTTTTTCTTGTATCAGTATGCATATTATGGAAAATGAAACACTCATAATAAAACAAATATAAAAACTAATAGCAAAAAAAATAAATAAAAATCATTAAAAAAAGTTCTTATTGAAACAGCAGGAAGAGCTCGGCACCCGCTGACCGTTAACAGCAACTTAACCCTCAATTATGGCCATTTTACACCCATGGGTTATATGCACCCAAACTTCTTTTACATAAAAGAAACGTATTTAAAATTATGCGTAAAAAGAATCACCAACCTAACAGAAAAAGTGAAGATCGATTCTGAACGAATATATATAAATATAAATTTATTAAGATCGTAAGATTTTTATTTGCATTTCTGGAGGACATTCATACATATAATGGATTTTAATAGCTTGAATATATATATATATATGTTCATTACGGTTGTTTGCTAAGTATTCTATAAAGAAATTACTTGAAAAAAATGGAAACGCTGTTTTCATAAGATTGTAATATCGCTCAAACTTCATGAGTCTCGAATAAAAGTACACTGATTGTTTCAATAATTTTAGGCAAGAATTCAATTAATTTTATTGCTGGTATCTTAGAATGTCGAGATATAATCCTCTGTATGAAGACATTAAAAACTAAAACTAAAGTTAACCGTTCCCAGCACGTTCTTTATCTGGGATCATGTTAGGCAAAATAATTGCCTAAATTTCTAGCCCATTTAAGATATTCTTTAATTACATCAGCTGTAAAAACAGAGCAATCTTGATCACTATTATTAACTTCTTCGCTTTCAGGAATCTCAGTAACAATCTCCACAATTAACAAAGCGGTTTATCAATTAACAATTCTTCGATACCTGCCAAGTAAGATAATCGAATCCTTCTCCACCAATTTCGATGCCAAACTTATCATATTGAGGAATTTCTCCAGTATGATTAAAGAGAATAGAAGCATCTTCACTGACATATCAAGGATAAATAACTGTCCAATAGGCATTCATATCTTTTTTTTTTAATTAAATTTTTCAAAACGTAATAAAAGTCGCTGCTATACCCTTATATAAAAATAGTAGCAATAATATAGCAGAAAAAAATTTTCTTGATACACGTTTTTTTTCTACACATTCCATATATTTTTTGGCTTTTTATAATGCTTCTATGCAGTAAAGTGAATGGTGTATTCGAAACAAAAAAAAATGTACAATTTTCCATCAGTATGATGATGAAAGTTATGGGAGGTAGTACCTTCCAGTAACTCATACGTCTGTACTTTTTTTTTTTTAACCTTTTGTTACCTAAAGTTCAAGCGTACTATACATCTTTCTCTCATGCAATGTTTCTTAAGTTATTCGATGCAGAGAATACTACCATCTACTATCCTAATAATCTTCAGGCTCATATTATACCCACATTTTCTTCCCCAGTTCATTAGTTTTAAAATTATAGTTTTGCATCATTTTTCTAATGTCAGAGGCAACAAAGACATTTTCTTTCAATTTAACTGCTGACAAATAAGAGGTTTTTTTTGCATAGAAACTTAACCTTGTTTTCAGCATTTTCCTTTGACCATTTCTTTAAAATTTCTGAACGAACACAAAAGACTTTTGTTGGACAAACTTCACCTCGAAGAAAGCAAAGTATACCTTTCTCACAAATTCCATTAGTGTTTCTTGATAATCGCCATTTGATTGAGCACAAAGCAAACGAAAACAAAAGCACGATGAGAAAGAGAATGGCAAACAAATCGATTCCAAACTAGCCTAGTGAAATCTGCAAAATATTTGCCTTCTTGATGGGGTTATTTTTTAGCTACCCAAGTAAAAAAAAAACATTGCTAACAATGTTAAATACTCATAAGAATCTTTAATTTACACAAAATGTTTGGTACCTTGGTGTTTACTTTAAAATTTCCCAATATATACATCCATACAATTAAAAATGTTTTTACGCGAAAACAGTATGCTCTGCGATGATTTAACAGTCATTTTTGATTCAATCTATAAAAACGTAAAAGGGGATAGCCCAAATAGAAACATTTTTCATGGCGGACTTGTTAATGCTCTCATTATCAATGACAGAAAGTATGTTATTATTGTAAAGGAACGTCAAAAAAATCATTCAAGTTTTATCCAAATAGTCGAAATTGTAGAGATTTTCCACTTATAATTCTTTGCATCTGGTAAAAAAATTCTGCCATTTTTTTTTATTATTATTATTAAATTCAAAAGAATGTTTAGAGGTTTGACCAACAAGACGAAAAATAATTTTAAATAAACCGGGCATCAGCTTTTCTGTTTCAATTTGCATATTATTAATTTATTTATTATTATTATTGCTACTGACTATTTAAAATCTCAAGAAAAGAAACTTAAGTGAAATGTGTCAGAATTTAACTTTATACTTTTAAGAGTGAGCATAAAAAAATAAAAAGAAAAGAAAACCTCACCAGCTATTTCAAAACAAGATTATTTTCCCAAATAACTATAAATTAAGATCAGTGTAATGTAATTACACTTAAAAACAAGAGTTCAGAACAAAAAAAGGTCAGTCAGAAGAATCCAAAAACACGTTTTAATAAATGTCAGACCGCACCTTAAAGGCACACGGTCGAAAGTAGGGAACAAAGCATAAAATGTCCCATTTTTGCCACTTGCGCGACAGAACACTCGTTTTAAGCACTGGCATAACTCCGGTTATTGAATTCGGCGACTTCAATTTTCACCCCCCATGACCAGGCCATATGGCTCCCTTATAGATCAAGCCAAAATAATTGTTTGAAGTGTGGAGAAAACTCCCTTCTTTTTCAACCATCCTCTCCTCCAGTTTCATTTTTATTTTCCCCTTCGAACCGCCCTCGTTATTGATCGCTCCACTACCCTTCGAGGGACCCCCGACCACTAAATTTTTATACCTCTATTTTCAAATAATCCGGCACCCCGTTCTTTCCGCGCTCTTTTTAATATCAAAGCATGGGATTACGAAAGCAGAACACGCGCATGATTCAATAGGGGAAATCCTGGAAATAGTAATACTATGAACATTCATATAAATCAATACAGTTCTTTATTTTTTGACAAAATTGAAATAAAAGCATAAACATGACTCGTAGAATTTTTTCAATGCCGATTTGAATTAAGAAAATTTAATCTCCATATATTTAGGTTTAAAAATTAAATAAACAAACCTAATTATAAGTAAAAAAAAACCAAAAAAATTGTAAACGATATAAACAGAAAAAAAAAAAAAAAAAAAAATGCAGTACTTTTTACTTACGAACATGAACGATCTATATATTTCAATAACCACTTTTTTTAATGTTTATAAATTATAATCGCATTTTAACAGATAATTAAGACCTTCAAATTTTAATTAAATATCCACACGATTAAAAATAATATTAGAATAAAGAATATAGCGTAATCTAAAGAGAGATGCAGAGTAGATTTAGTAAAACGAAGCATTGGTTTAAATTATTTTTCAATAACAAATATTTCGACACAAAAATTTCATTCAAATTTCACCAAAATAATAATTCTTCGCTCCCTACCATCAATTATAAAAAGGACTCTCCCTACTCTAAAACATACATTTGCTAAGTCGCCAAATACAGCAATTTTTTCTTTCTTACAACAAAATGAATTCAGAAGGACGCCAAAAGAAGTTAAATGAATAATACCAGGACAATTATAATAAAACAAACATCGATTTCTAATACTACAGTAACGCCAATCAAAGACATCGCTTACAAACAATCCATCTCAATCCTGAAAGAAATTTCAACTGTTAACCCAGATCAACAACAGGAGGGCATGCCACAAATTTCTCAGTCACCAAATACAGCACCTTTCCTTACATCAAAATGAATTCAGAAGGGCGCCAAAAGAAGTTAAATGAACAATACCAGGCAATTATAAAACAGATTTATAATCCAGTAACGTCAATCAAAGAAGCTTACAAACAATCCATCTCAAAAACTGAAAAGAAATTCAACTGTTTGTCGACGCAGCTCAACAGGGGGATATGTTACATTTGTTCAGTCGCCAATAACAGGACATGCCACAAATTTCTCAGTTGCCAAATATAGCAACTTTTTCTTCCTTACATCAAAATGAATTCAGAAAGGCGCCAAAGAAGTTAAATGAATAAATACCAGGCAATTATAATAAAACAAACATCGATTTATAATACTACAGTAACGTCAATCAAAGACATCGCTTACAAACAATCCATCTCAAGGATCCTGAAAGAAATTCCAACTCATTGTTGACGCTGCTCAACAGGAGGACATGCCACAAATTTCTCACGACAATAACTTAACTCCATACGGTCAATAAAAATCGGACCGAAACAATAAAATCTTGTTCCCTTTCACCATAAGTGAATACTAAACACCCATTCCAGGAAGACGAAACTAAAGAAAGGCACTAAAAAATAGAGGCAAACGAGCATCAAGCACACAAGGATGCAACAGCAGCAGCATTGTGACGGACAGGAGAATCACCCAGGGGCCACGGGACGATAATTGAAATCGGCGGGGGGGGGAAGGTTTGACAAACACATACCTCCTTCTCTCCGCGGGGAGGACACGGTTTGATAGATGGGCCGCGAACACAAACATTCATTAAAAGGGTCTCGACGTCCGTCTACCTGCGATCTACGATAATGGGTGGCCTTTTAAAAAGAGAGACGGGGACAGCTAGCGCGCACCAGAGTCGCCTGCAGACAGACGACCCAACAAATTGAAAGCTTTCGACTAATCGGGTGGGAGGGGGAGGATAATCAAGGATAGAGGAAATTTTCGATTGCTTCACTATAAGGAAAGGGGGGAGAGTGTGGCTGTTACTATTCAATTTGTTCCATCTGTGGTTCCAAAATAAGATCTAATGTCCAATTAGATAACAATAAATGTGGTTATGCACATGAGTTATATCAGCAGGATAATTATTTAATTTATTTTAGAAGTGGAAAGATTTGTAAACTTGCCTAAATACGACACAACAGATTTTTCTTCAACATTAGATTACTCGCGTGTGCCAAGTTTACCATCAAGCATAAAGTGTACATGACAAATTTATTACACACCACAAAATTACTTGGTATTTTGTAATTTTTAACTCAAAATAATATGAAGAAAGAATGATATAAAATTAGATTCATGTACTTAGTGGGATAGGGATTACAGGTTTTTATTGATTTATTTTATTTCCCCACTTAAACGTTTTAGAGCAATATTTTTATTTTACAAATGCAGAACATTGGCGCCTAATCCATTAGTTCACGGGCTCCCAAGACTTTGTCCTCGTACCGAGAAAGTGCTTTACAATTATTTAAATGGTCAAAAGTGATAGGCCGACTAGAGTCATACAAAACATAGTTTGGGAAATCCAACTCGCCAATTTTATAGAAATCGGTACATAAACAGTCATGGCCAGTCAAAAGTCTAAATAGAGCCACGGCTGTCTTTCTTTGAAAACAGGGAATAGTTCTCTCTTCCTTCAGAATTCTCCATCTCTTATATAGAGCGCGTTGAATCATGTTTAAGAATATTCATAATAGTCAAATTAAAAAACAATTTAGTCGCATGAAATGAAAGCGATCGATTAATGCGTTGCTCTATCAAAGTTCCTTTCTTAGCCAGTATATCAGCCTTAGACTTTTCGTTGACCATAATTCTACAATCAGCTGGAATCCATTCCAAGAAGTTCTGTGTGCCAGTCTCTTAAGCAAAGGCCTATAGTCCGAGATTTCTTTGGGAAAAATTTTGAATATTCAGAAGGGTTTGAAGTGCACTCTTTGAGTCAAACAATATGACCGCTTTTATAAAGGAGTGGCTACGAATCGACAGTTGTTTAATAGCAATAGCTTTGATTTCGCCATCAAAGACCGTAGTAAGAGGGCCCACATGTCAATAGAAACTAAAAAAACTCCTTGTGGACATTTCAGTACTAGAGCAATATCAAAAAATATGTATCAACGATTCACAAATCTTTAGATTTGATTTGAATGAAAAACATTCATGATACCAATATAAAGGGTGAGGAAGAATGTACTTAAGAGAAAATTAATTACAAGAAAAGAATATTTTAATGTATGGAAGTATGCAAGTTGTCTTTTGGATCTAACAACAGAAATCAGTCATTTGTTTAATGAGTGTTTTGTATATACATGTAATTTTTCATTACATTTAAATTTCAAAATGTATTAGTCATTCATAAAACACGTCAAGTCATTATGAGTTAGTCATATGTTAGTGCTTTATGAAATTTTTGTATTAAAAAGGAAATGATATAAATGAATTTGAATCTATGACTAAGGGAATTTTAAATGCAGAAAATTCATTATAGTCTCAGAAAGTAAGATCAGATAAATAATCAATAATTCAATCTTTACAGAGAAATTAACAGAATCACTGACATATCACGAAATCTATTAAAAACTTCATCTGTAGACGGAAGAAAAGATGTTTCGATCCGAGTATAAAATGAATAAGAGAAAACAAGCCCATTTGAGGAAAAGACAAGTTATAAAATAATTATTGAAATCTCTTTCCTAATATTTAAATTAAGATCAAAATATTATAATTACATCCTACCAATCAAAAGGAAAGGGGTAAAAAAAAATAAATAAATAAATTTTGATAATAATAAAAAAAAAGTTTGAGATTTGGAATTCAGAAATAAAAAATGATACAAACTGATGTTCAAAAAATATACAATACATCTATATTTCAAATCATTTTAACATAAAAAGAAGAAAAAAATTATGTCGAACTCATAGCATGTTTTATTACAATAATACGCCCCTTAAAAAAGTAGTTCAGAAAATAGATAACCGTTTGTAAGGTATTGCATTATGCATATGTAACGATTTTTAATGTTTCATACTGATAACAAGAAAAAAAAAGTATTTATGAAATGAAATATGATCTTTCTTCTCTAAGATTAGCATGTCAACACAGATAACCCAACGTGGGCAACTTCATGGGGCCCCTTTGGCCACACAAGAAATGTGCAATAGAAGATCGAACGGTCGACTGCGTTATCAAGACAACCTCTGCCCAAGAAAGTATCCATACGAAATCTTTTAAAAAATAAAAAAGAAAAACGATACTGACAATGGAAAATAAAAGATATGGTGGATTATAAACGACATTCAAGGGTGGAGATGGACATTGAAAAGGCGGCGTAACACATTACACGAGCGTTTAAGAATGGGAATAGGTTCATTAGGCCAACATACATTGGAATGGGATTCATTTCTGTAGCGTTTCAAAGCTTTGTGGTTTCAACGAATAATTCCACCCATTATGAATCTATTTCTTTCGACATGTCATGCAAGTGATATTTTAGTATCGGTGTTAAAAAGAATATATGCATTTTTCTATAGGTATTACAAAACAGCAAAAATTATTTTGCAAAGTTTGAAATATTTGTGGTGATTCACGCCTATTGAAAATTAAGAAACATATCCTTCTAAACTCATCAACAATATGTTAGTACGAAGAATAAAAGTTGAATAGACGTAAGTATACTGAGGCTAAGATAATAAGGCAGTTATGAGTTTTCCTACTTGAGTTGGTGAGAGATATTCAAACCATCCAATGACGATTATGTATATGCAAATATAGTCTATTAAAATATTTACTCTATTCTATTATTGCAATAAATAAAAATAAAATACTTAAAAATAGAATGAATAGTTGATCTAATATATATATATATACGTAGCGCGCGGCTGTAGACGAAAACTTAATTCAGCATTTTTCCAATATTTTAAACAATGATCATGGTGGTAACAATGGTTTAATAGCCTCTTTCTTATATAAAATAGAATTAATGAAATTTATGTATTACAATCTCTTTTAGTTTTCCATGGTTCATTAAATCCGTGCATTGAATTCTTTCAAGATCAAAATGTTCAATTAGTTTCAATGCCAGTTTTTTTTTTTTTAAATCAAAATATGGGTCAAGATGTAAAGGTATTAAACATTAATTAACTTGTAAATGAAATGTTAGTTTATCATAATACATATTACTGATACAGTTCTCGGTAGGATTTCTTTATCAGATAGCAGTTAGAAGGCAATTGTTGTATGCAAATCCTAACCTATATTAACATTACTAATAGCATAGATTCCTTCATTTAAGAAGCCATATATAAGTTCACTTGCTTTTAAACAAAGAACAAGTCATCAATGCAATTTAAGCTGCTGTCACCGACATCGCAATCTGATATGCTTAGGATAGACATTTCGTGACTACTAATCCCAGGCACTCTTACTACTACAGCCTTTCTCCGAAAGATACGATTGCTAACGATTATGTATTCGCTTTATAAAAAGTTTAAATGGCAAAAAGTTTAGAAAATAGTAAAATAATTTGAAACTAGAAAAATTTTTAGAAAGAAAAATCTTCCGATTGGTGCAAGATGAAGTTATAATTGGTGTGACAATGATTAAGAAAAAAATTTTTTTGTTTAGTAAAAAAAAAAATGTTTCAGTGATCATTACTTTAAATCTACCATTTCAGTAAATTTTTTTTATGAACGAATCATAAAAAATTTCTAGTTTATTTCAAAATTCATTAGTTATTTTTCGCAGATAAATTGCAGCGAAAATATTCAATTACAAACGACAAAATAGTCTTATAGTAAATAGGCTAAAACAAACTCAACAAAATAGTAAATAGGCTAAAAACTCGTCTAAAAGTAGTAGTTATAAATTTGACAAGTTCACAACAACAAAAAAAAAAAAAAAAAAAAGAATGCCCATAGATAAAATTATTTAAAATATGGGTTTATTTTTTTTTCCTCTAGCAATTCAGTCAAATTTTACGATTTGTTACATCCAAGTTCAAGCAACTAAATATACTTTAGTCATCGTTTCTTTTATTGCCAATTGCTAGGCAATATTTCTAATAAATTAACAAATCGTTTTACGTTAGAAGTCTCAAAGTTACAAAATTCGTTTTCGATTAGCAATACTTCTTCGCTAACAAAAAAAATTTTAATTTAATAAAATTCTTTAGTTATTAATCATACATAAATTGCAACGAAAATTCTCAAAATCAAAATAGCCTTCAGTAAATATGCCAAAAAACTCGTCTAAAAGTAGTTATAAATTTGACAAGTTCACAAAATGAGAAGGAATGCCCATAGATAAAATTACTTAAATAATGGACTTATTTACTTTTTCCTCAAGCAATTCAGTCAAATTTTATGATTTGTTACATCCAAGTTCAAGCAACTAAATATACTTTACTCATCGTTTCTTTTATTCCCAGATGCTAGGCTATATTCTTAATACATTAATAAATCGTCTTACGTTAGAAGATTCAAAAGTTACAAAATTCGTTTTCGTATAGCAATACTTCTTCGTTAACCAACCCACCCACCCCCTCCATTCTCAATTGCTCATTGCATGTATCAAGAAATACAACATTTGTTAATTTTTCTTTTGTAAGTATATAAACCATTACAACTAAAACATGGCAAGAAATTAATCAAGCTCCTAAAAAAAGAGGAAAGGCAACCCTCCTTTCCATACGATGTTAGAGGTGTTTCCAGCGAATCGAGTGTCGCCTTGCCCATGTAAGCATCTTGCCCTCGACCTCTTTCAAGTGCCGGATTGTTCCGTCTTGCAGCACGCCCACTATATGTCCGGGCGTGGAAGCGTGGGCAATTGGCAATGTCCGTCCATCACTTCTTGGCGCGATTATGATATTCATTCGTCCCTCCTGCCTTCAGTTGCTCGTGCCACTCAATTACGTCACAGCGGGCAGTCCGCCAGTAATCGCCATCAGACCGTTAAAAGCAAAGGTTTGGCGCTCGTTCATTTCCCAAATGCAATTAACCGCGTGGCCAACCTCACCCATCCAGGTATGTATGGCTGGTGGTGGTATTAAAACGGTTCCTTCCTCCAGCACTGAATCCTCCTGCTGGGCATAGGCATGTCTATGCCGATGTCTCCGCAATATTTCACTGCTTGATTTTCCTCATGGACTCGTGTTTCTTTTCACGTGGCACATTCCTTTGGCCTGCTTGAACTTTGTGGATTGTTTCTAAATGCCTACCACCCATCGTGTGAAAGTTTCTTTTTTTTTTTTTTTTTTTTTTTTTTCCTTCACTAAGAGATAAGGCTGGACATTGCAGTAGAGGGATGGTTGTAAATTGCTCGACAATGGATTGCTTACCATATCAAATGACAAAAGAGACATCCAGAATTTCAGTAAGGTATTTCAAGTAGAAAAAAAAAAAAAATACCAATTATTTTTTTTTTTAAATGGGGGAAAGGTGAAATTATTGAATGCAACGATGTAGCGTTAGCATTTTATCAAGCGTGTTTGGAACAGCAAATTATTAATTATTGAACATTTTAAATAAAACAGATGATTAAGGTAAGTTTCAGTTAAACTCGTATAATAAATTTCAGTAAAATATGAAATAAAAACTAAAACAAGGGAAAATATCAAGATTATATCAATTAACAAAATTTCCATGCTTTTTTACGAGAAAGGCAAGATAACTGAAAACACTATTTTGTTCAAAACTTAAAATTTTTTTTTATTATTGTTATTATTAAACGTTGCAATATATTATATCGTAATACAAAATAAACAATCACAATTTTTAAGACAGTTTTGTTAACTACGGTAGCTCTTCAAATTTATCTTTCCTTTTTTAAATTTACATGCAGTTCTTAACAACGGTTGATAATAATAATAAAGGTTAAAATGTTTCTTATTGAATTCAGTTTATTATATACCAATAAATATTTTAAATACAATCTTATAAATGTTATATGCCATTACATATTTTAGGTAAATTCTATGTAAATTGTTTTCGAAAATAAACTTTGAAGACTTTTCACTTTCAATTTAGATTTTTATTAGAGAGTGAAAGAAATTCTCCTATGATTTACTTGTTTATAATATTACAAAAAGTAGTTCAGAAATTTTTTTAAAATTCTTTTGTGGTTTTTTTTTTTTTTTTTTTTTTTTTTTTTTTTTTTTAAGAGAAGATCTCGATAAAATATGACGGAAGTTTTTGCTTTGTTTCTACCATGTTGAAAACCTTAGAATAGAAAAACGCTAATTATTAACAACTAGCTGAGTAATTTTACGCTAAAAGATGACAAAATTCAATTTAATTTTGCGACCTTTTCAGGCATGATATCAATATGATATACACATAACACGTTGTCGGAAAGACTAATTGGCGTTAAGCAATGTTAGTATAAAGGATTATTTCAAGAACCAACACAATAAAAGATAAAATAATTGTTATTCTTATCATTTGATCCCAAATGCAATTCCTGTATTTGATATCAATACAGTAGGATTTAACGAATGATTTGAATCCCAAACAGTTATGATACAATAGATGACTGATTATGTTATCTATGTTTATAATAACCGGATACAACGTTTATTTTAACAGATCTAATGCAGCGATTTCTTCGTATAGCTTTCAATATATATTTCTCAAAGTTTGTGCGTGTCCACCTATGCGCGGCCTCTATTTACATTCAAATTTCACCAAAATAGCCAGAGATAAAAAAAAAAAAAAAAAATTTTTTTTACCCAGTTAATATTTCGAATAGGATCAATATTTGTTAAGAAATTGCTTAATTAGGTTTTGCGTCAATTAGCCGACTTTTTGTGGTTGGCGAATTTTTTAAGGTAGATATATATATTTTTTAGCTGTTCCACTGTTCATAAACAGGCCAATAAATAAAATATACTACCCGATGAATTACAACCATCTGAACTCTTCTTTAATAAATAAGAAAAAAAAATTACATTTCTAATTTTACTAATAAAAATGCTCAATTTAACCCTAAACTCCTTAACCTCGCATTAGTCGCCAATTCTTTTAGGCTACCGTAGTTGAATTGAAGGAAGGCTTTTTCTGGAGTCATAGATGTGATTTTAAGCGGGGAGAAAATAAAGGGTAGAAAAAAAAAATATAGGTTGTTCGTTCATGTTGTAGAAAATATTTTTGTTCGCTGAAATTCACGCTGGTTTTTATCATTAAATTTGCAATGCTACTTAAGAAAAGAAAATATTCAATCAAACTAGAATCCGTATATTTGATTTAAAAGATCCGTGAAATTGAATGAGAAAAAAAAAAATTTCTCTTCATAATTTAATTAGCATTATTTTCCAATTAAATCTGACATTTGTTATGGGTTTTTATGCTCTAAACGAACACCATCATTGGTGGTTATAGTGATTAATAACAGAAATAATAACAAGCATATATAAATAATTTCCCTACATTTTTCTTGATTTTGAAATTTATAATTTAATAAAACATTCAAAGTAAAGAAATTCTAATTATCTTTCATTTTTTACTTCATTTTAAAATATATACTTTCCCCTTTTTCTTGATTTTGAAATCTCAAAAAATCTCTCAGTTTTTTTTTATATGAAAAAAAAAAATTTTTAATCTATTAAGGATTAGATTTCAAACACAGCAACATATATACATTTCATCATTTTTTCTAATTTTAACCCATAATTAAGATTTTAAGCATTCAATTTGTTTATTTTTTTATATTAACTTAAAAAAAAAAAAATAGAAACAAAATTATACTTACATACTATAGAGTTGTACAATAACCAATGAAGAGCATCAGTAGCAATAGTTGTGCCATAAAAAGGCAGGAAAGAAAGCAAATTATAGAATATAAACAAAAAACATATACACACAATATACATAAAAAAAAAAAAAATCAATAATAAAAATTAAAAGATAATAGAGAGTTTTTGCATACCGTACTTTAAAATACGGTATTTTTCCTTCTAGCGCGCATGCTCATTGGAAATTGCGCATGCGTATCTGTAATAATGTTTCCTATGAGCATGCGCGCTAGAAAAAAAAAATACCGTATTTTTAAAAGTACGGCATGCAAAAACTCTCTATTAACAAATAAAACAAAAATTTAATATAATAATATTTTAAAAAATTTAATAATAGCTATAAAAAGTATGCTGTGCTATTAAAATATAAATTGTTATCTAACATGCATTTTCACTAATTACATATAATTTTGTTAAATTTATGTATTAAATGCACAGTGAGATTTCTGAGAAATACTCAAATATAAAGTAAGATACCGCCTAACGCGGTGGATACGTTCTAATGTTTCCCATTGAACATAGTCATAATGAACCAATGAACGTAATGAGTTTCCCCATTGAACGAAACAGCGTTAAACAAGGCAATCTTAATACGTAAATAATAGGGATAAGTGAAATAGAACAGAGACTAAGAAGATTTAACTTTTTTTTTTTTTTTTTGCTATATTTATTGTTAAATACTTATTAATATATTAAAAATTGATATTAGAAATATTTATTTATAAAACTTTCATAAATGATGTTACCTAACGTCGTTTGTTGTATACTGTTTATTGTCTTGCTATCGAGATCATACCAATGGCATTTTGTTTTGCTTTTAAACTTCTTTCAAAATTTAAATCATTTAGTATAAACTGATCCATAATTTCTGTTATAGTGGTTATCTTCTTTTTTTTTTTTTTTTTTTTACAGAAAATACATTGAACTTTCTTTTTTTTCCTACATCTTCAGAAACTACAATTTCATCACCTTCGTACACTAATACTAATTCTGACTTCTACTAATTCTGAAAGATCGTCGTTGGAGAGACTTTCATCAGTTATAACTTGTAATAATTATTCAATATCCTGCGCAATTTATATTATACAACCGTGTTTCATTAGCTATCTTGACAATTTCGTGGATATCAACAATGGATTCTCTTGTGGCAACATCCTTACTTGGCTCCAACCACACATTCTTTCATTGGTCACTTCATTCCAAAAAGATTCATGTTGTCCACAGAATCAAAGATATAGTAGTTTTTCCAAAATTCTCTACTGAACTGTTTGTATTTTCTATCGGTTTTACCAATTATCAGAATGTCTGCCACAAATAATAAACTTAAAAATTTGAGATTTCTGAGAATCCCACTATTAGTGCATAATACTGAAACAGCGTTGAGCTTAGCAACGCTAAGCGGGATTTTACTGTACATTAATTTTTTTTTTTATTAAAAAGAAAAGAAAGTAAAATGTTGAATACTCACTTTATTGTGGTCCTGCGACGATATACCCAGAAAAAAAAAAAGAACACAAATTAGAATGAATTTTCTAAATTAAAAATCATGTAACATTTTCTATACACTTCCATGTAATACATACTTTATTTTTAAATAAGTATATAAAGACAATTAAAATTAAAAAATAGCTTTTGATTTCAAAATTACAGAAGTACGAGATAAGTAATTTAAGAAAAACTAAGATGTTCTAAAGTATATAAATGCAGAATGCTTCACTAGCTTGGAATACACTTTTATATCGGCTTACGGTGCAATTAAGAATATGCTAGACAACAAAGCAAATATATTATGTAAGGCATACAGATAGTTGAATATATCATGACAATTCACTCTAATTAAATATATATAATTCCCTCAGACACACGTCACATCTGAGCGAATTACGTCAAATTACGAAATATTAATCGATGGTGTCCATTTTTAACTAACTTCCATATTTGCAGTCGTGCTTTAAATATTTTTCATACAGAATTTTAATTAAATAACAAATTTTAAACATTAAATATCGTGAAAAAGTTTAAGAGGAAGTTAAACAACAGTTTTAAATATTATACATGCATTTGTTAGCAATTTAATTAATAAAGAAAAAGTATTATAGTGAATAAAAGAATCGACAGGGTAGTACAATTGAGTACTAATAATTCCGTAATGTTTTGATATGTACTAGTTATTGCTGAATAACTGTTTAAAAAATTTGATGTATTTTAAATAAATATATTTTCATACAAAAATCTATATACAGGATAAAATCATTTTGTGTTTTCAAAGATAACCATTTTAAGAGTCTTGCAGACGTATAAGTAAGAATTTATGTACCAATAATATATTCAAACACTTTCAACGTTGAAAATAAATTCAACTTCTCCTTATCCATTTTGTTAAAGCCAATTATCTAGATGAATAAAGGCAATGCTCGTATGTGTTGCCCTATGGACACAAACTTCTCGACCGATTTTGCTGAAAAAAAATTCACCGTTTGTTCTTATTAGTGACAAAAGTGTTTAGAAGGTAGTTCTGTTTTTATAGTGTTCATTGAATTTCTCATTTTGACTACAATTCATTAAAAAAAAAAAACTGTTTAGAGATATTGAATATAAAAAGTTAATGAACGAAATACTGTAAAATTGGATTCCATGTGCATCCAAATAATTTAACAAGAGGGGGAAAGAAAGAATGAATAATCACAATTTAATTGAATAAATGAATTAATATAGAGGTTCAATAATATTTATTTAATTCACATACCCACTCAGATTTAGCAATGGCGAAGTTTTATTTGGTCCGTTAGTTTAAAATATTTTGTAGAAATTAACTAGTACATTAAAAGTATCTGAAAGTAAAAAAAAAAAAAAAAAAACTGTTGCCGAAGTATTAGGATAAATTACCTAGCTTATTCATTTTCAAATAATTATACGTAAATTTCTCATTAAACTTCTATAGAAATAGTAAGAAAAAATGATATTTATTAATAGTAAGGAATTATTTAATAACCAAAGAAAAAAAAAAAAAAATATTAAATTTGAAAATTAAAACATACAAAAAAAAAAAAATTAAAGAATAGCCACTTCCCCCCCCTCATAGCGATGCATTCGAACGAAAGTACGAATTATGTTTTATTTTATAAAACAGTAATAAAACACTGTTTTATAGCACAAAAATGTTTAGTTAAATTGGAACATTTTTTTTTTAATTGCCTGAGCAAAAATATTACAAAATACATGTATGACATCCGATCATTTTTTTTTTCCCCTCCTATGAAAATTGCGCAACATCGCTGTATAACTTTAATTTGTATTTAATTGTTCAATGCGTAAGGTACTTTGTTGAAAACCTGAATTAAAGGAAAGGAAGACAGGGAGAAATAATTGATGGCGGATTTAAATTGATTATAACCCACATTTTTAAAATCTTGCTAGGAAAAATAACAACTACATTTGAAGAGAAATAATCTTTTCCCTTGAACTTATTTACTAAACAATTAAAATAAAAATTCTCGATCGAAACCTGCTCAAGACAGAGGAACAGAAACTGCTGGAGAACAAAGGAGCCATTGTTCTCTCGGGCAACGAGAGTAATTTAGCCGCGAAACGAGACTGTTATCCCTCGGAAAGCACCTCTTCAAAAAAGAGGCAGAATGAAGAACCTCCGATGGTTCAACAAACCGAGTGAAATATCGCACTCCCCCTCGGTCGTAAGGCAAGGGGAAGATGGGCGCAGAAAGATGTCAGCCTTAGACAAACAAAAACAGCGTGTAACTGCCCCAGCAAAGAGCCAAAGAAACACGGCTCCAGCTGAAGAGGAAGTCTTCGACACGGATCGTAAAATTCGGACCACAATTAAAGAACAACATCCAAGACGTCAACGAGAACGATCCAAAGAGGGTAATAAAAATAAAAAACCGAGGGGCAGCCGTTATCAAGCACGTCCATCTTTCCTGGTTTCGAGACATAAACCAGTTTGCAAGAAGGGGAGAGATATGCGACAGCAAAGCTAAACACGCGAGGTTTTTGCTTGCCTTGCTGGCTTTTTAAAACAAGCACCCAATTTCCAGCTAGAGAAGTATCCAAGAAATTTTGAAAAATAACAAAAGCGAGTATGTTTTTCTGAAATTGGTTAAAGCAGTAACTTGCATCGAAATATGTTACGTATACCTCATGAAAATTAAACTAATTGATAATGATTCTTCTAACGTATTCCTTGGACGTTAAGACTTCTAAAAGTCAGCTTGTGATCATATCTAAGAAAATGAGAATTTCCAGTTACTTTTATGAAAAACAATGTTTGCTTTAGGCCGCGAAATGTAACGATTTTAGTTAAAAAGCAAGTTTTTTTAGTGACTTGTAAAAAAACATTATAGCAGAAAATGTTTAATTTCTAAAGTGATCTAAAAATGATTAAACACTAATGCATGTAATAAACAAAATGAATATTTGTAATTTATTATTAATATAATCATTGGTTTTTATTGTAATGCTGATTCATGATTATGATCAACTACTTCACGATTAAACTTAATGATAAGAACAAAACTATTAGTAGAAAGTTTTAAAAATTTCGATTGCATAATAACAAAAAAAAAAATGAACTATTAGGCAATTATAAAATATTGTAAAATATTTTGTTACATTATGCAATGCATTGCGCAAACGCAAATAACAAACGAATTAAGATAACACTTTTAGATGGCCACAATAAAATTACATTTTTCAGACATTAAATCTATATTCAATGACAGTGGATTCCAAGCTATTGCGGGATATATGGAAATGAGCAGGCTGATATGTCGGCCAAGAATGGACCACAAATAATTCAACATGACCCTCCTTGCGGCATATATATCTTTCTCTATTAAATCCAACCGTTTTAACCTGTGTAGAGAAAGGCTTCTGAGAAAAAGTGGAATTACCTATTGAATAAGTCAACTATTCACAGTTCTTTGTCTAGAGCGGCAGGCGTGGCCTGCTTTAGATTTGTTGTGGGCCATGACTACTTATAGAGTCACCTGTATAGAATAGGACTGGCTGCTACTGATATCTGCCCACTTTGCGACAATGGGGTGCTCATGACTAAAGAGCACCTCATCATATGCCTTTTTGTTCTTAACATCCCTTTTCGTGTTACTGTCAATGCCTTTATGTTCTTTACTGTATTCGGCTGCTCGTCGACTAATGATCGTAAGGTAGAAGACGGAAAAAAAAATTCAATGACATAAAAATAGTAGTGTTATATAACTCAAAGTCATAGAATCAGAAAATCTATAACTTTTACATAAAAAAGATAGTGTTATTCGAAATCATAGTTATCACAAATTAATCAAACAAAGGCAGATTTAAAAAATTCATTTCACACTAAATAAACACAAGCTCTAAAACGACAAATTAACAAGTTAAGTTTTTCCAGAAGAAATAAACATACATTTGCCTGATTACACGCGCGAAATAATATGGCAATTGACATCAAAAACCATTAGCAACAGCTTATTCGCCAGAGTCGCTTCCCTCCTAATTATGTGTGTCTGAATGACGGTAGGAGGCTCTTATCGCGAATCAGCAACAGTACAACAGGCCAAAACCTGAATTAATGGAAAGGAAGACAGGGAGATGACATTTTTCAATTAGCTGTCCTGCGACCTGCCCATTCATATCATCAGGTTTTATCGAATTAGATGGACAGATGTCTTGAAGGAAGGAAGAATAAAGGAAAAAAACTTCAAGTGATAAGGCAGTATTGGCAAAAGACTTCTTTTCCCGCATTGATATTCAAGACGACAATTAGTACCAAGGGCACTTACTCAACGCCCTTCCTGTGTATGCACCTGGTTTGAATGATATAAATTAAGGTCAAAAAACACCCATCAGAGCAATTAGAATCATAAGTTTTATAAAATAAAATTTTATATAAAAAATCTTGCTTATATAACGGAAAGTAAAATCTTTCTTGTGGTCTTACTTTTAATTCACCAAGTTGTGAAATGTCACAATTGTTTTTGTAAACTTTATTTTATAAAAAGGTATTGACTTATCGCTTAGAAAGTTGGTTTTTAATATGGGGTCTTTGATATTGGACAGGAAAAATATTTAACCAATATCTAATTAAATTAAAAATTATTTTAAAACGTTTGTAATAATTTAATCTTTGAGAATTAGGATTTTCAACCCATTAAAGTAAAAAATCTAGCCGATTAAATCTCAAAGGTGAGAAATGTGCATTGCTTTCTCAAAACAACAGTATTTGGCAAGTTTTGAATAAAATTAGAAAGTTATTTTATAACTATACTTACTTTATTGCTATTCACACTTTTGTAATTTAACGCGTTTTACAAAGAAGCCCCCAATTTTAATCACGCTTTATTGTTAATAATTTGAACGCATTAAAAAAGTATACTTGGTATAATTTAGGCATTCTAAAAAAGATACGTAGCGTTAACTTTTAAGGGCAAAAAGGAATCTCAAACAAATAAGGTTTTACCCCTTTTTTAGAATGCAGGGTCAGTTAGGGAAGAATTTGTACATCACCTTGTGATTACCACATTGGTGATATAAAATTCAAAGCATAATCAGTTAGTAGTTCTGAATTGTTAAACATACAAATAGTTGTATTATTGAAAAGAAAATATTCCTTTTTCTTTTGAAGTGTTAGCTTTAGTACCCACATCCTTTTGATACATCCAAGTTAAAAGATCATGGAAGAGCATGGTAATATGTTTTATATCCTCCGTGTTATTAAAAGATTATCATATAGTTACTATAATAGAAAAGTAAAAAATAATAAACGCCTTTAAAATATTCTATTTCAAATGTTACACATCGTATGATTTCAATTTGTTGTTGTTGTTGCTTAAAAGCAGGTCACGATTTTTACCATCCAGAGCTGTTTTAAAAAAAAAATGAGGGGGCGGCTTCAAAAAATGAAATATTGGGGTATTAAAATGATTTATTAAAACAGTAGGAAGAATTTAAGTAGGCAATAAGTTAAAACAACAAAAGGAAAAAAAGAAAACCTGTAAATTGTCCAATTACATAAGCATTTCAAGTCAACATTACATTTAAAATCAGAAGCTCATATAAATCGCACCATTCATTACAAATCCAATAATACAAAACTCACAAACAAAAAAATTGCCAGAAGTTCTTTAAGAATGTTTACATAACAGGAGCCAATGAAAAGAATTTAATCACATTTTTGAAAGAACAAAAAGCCTTCTATTCAAAAAATAATTCATTCTTTTTGTTCCCAAAGATTAAGA